>CM033742.1:10207487-10481805 GCA_019671005.1 Hibiscus mutabilis
TAAAATGATATTTCATGACTCTTCTAAGGTCCATGGAACTATCTCTGAAATTGTAGCTCGATCTGATTATCATAATATTTGCTAAACTTTATCGCTTTATAGCCATTAATACAAACTCCGTACGAAAAATCCAGGTAACACGGAAACATAATTCTTGGGGGTAAACTATTCATTTAAGGGGTTAAAATACATAAATTTTGAAAATTACACTTTGATCCCTGAACTTTTCCAAAGCTTATACTTTAGCCACAAAACTTTCAAAATTTACATTTTAGTCACTAGCCAAAATTTGGGATATTACAATTCCTTTAAGTCCATGCACATTTCTTCACCTTCTCATCACTTGGTGGTTTCGACCATGAAGGGGTAAATGGTCTTTTATTCGTATGGTTGATGATTTTTCGCTTTATTGTTTCCATGAAGAAAAATGTCCTAGCCATGCCCAAGTCATTTTTGTCGAGATTGTTCATATTGTCAATCATCATTGCACCGACATTGTCAAATCCTTCACCTGTGGAACAATCTTAAGTCATATCTTTCATAAGTTAGAAATCTATAGTTCTTAAGATCTTCCTTATCCTCTCAAAGAGCCTGTAACAACCCAAATTTCCGAGTCAATAATGGGGCATTGACCAGAGTCTTGGGCTGTCATGTTGGGCTGGATGTTCAAATTTTGTTGGGCCGTGAAGGGCTCCACAAAAGTTCTAGTGGGCTGCCATGTGTTGATGGGCTTGGATGTTGGGTTTATGGGTGGATGAAGAAGGTGTAATGAAGAGCAATAGGATAAATTGCCCCTCAAAGGAGACAAAGGTTGATGCCTCTTTAATTTTCTATATTTTTGAAGGATGGTGAAGTCATCCTTGTCTCCCATCTCATTTTCTATCTTCTTCCCTTCCAAAAACACCCACCCCAATTAAAAGATAAAGTTGGAAACTTGATGTTGTTGAGTGGGAATCCTAGATTGGTTAGCCAAATGAAGTTTATCAGTAACCTAAGATCTATGTTTGAAGGTAAATCTCTAGAGCTTGTGGGTTTTGAGTTTGAATATTGGATAAAGGAGAAGAGGTGGAAGAAGCTAGGAGGGTGCCTCATTTAGGTTTTGTTTGCTAAGTTTAGTACATCTCTAACTCCTACTTTTCTTGAGAATCATAAAGTGGTTGCTTTGCTTGATGTTATGGTGTTTGATTGCAAGTTGGGTGTTTAATAGCTTAGAACCTTATAAATGGTGAAATTCAGATTAAATATTAATAAGGCGTAAAAAGGGTATTAAATCACTCTAATCAACTTCCATAAGATGTAGGATTAATTTAAGGGGTTAAAGGTTACATTTTGGGGGCTTGGGAAGTGATTTCCCGAGCCTTGAAATCCGTTTCTAGGCTTCGGTATCGGTACGCGGGGATCCTTTATCGATACCAGTGTTATTTTTTATGAACAAAGGCAAAATTAAAGGGGCATATTGTACGCCTTAGGTGGGTATCGGTACCCACTGTTCCATTAAAATTCTAGTAGCTTAAAATGGTATCGGTACATTTGGAGCCGTATGTTAACTTCTCAAAAGTACTGATTTTTATGCTTATTTCACAATGCTTTTGATTGCCTTTAAGTAGATATGTTTGTATTTAGTTGTTAAAATTCATGCATTTGTATAAGGAGTTATGAGCGATTTTGTTGCCAGTGTGAAGGGTTGTTTTGCTGGTTTTGATACAGGACACAAGCAGGCAGGCATGGTAGAGAGGTGCTGGTAGAGATCATAGGAAAAGAAGCAAGGGAATTATCGAGTAGTAGTTGGCATAGATGGACCAAACAATGACAAGCTCAGCTAGCAAAGGATTAATGTCCGACGACCGGTCAAAGTAGCCGTTAGACCCTGTACACGTCAGCCCTAGGATTCAAATCAAGATAAGAGGATACCGCATCTTATCCCTTCGTGCATTCAAAATTTAAACTCCAAAGCTTATCCTAGGGTTTCCACGTAAGCCTATTTAAATGAGTTCAAGCCAGCACATGAGGGGTACTAGAAGAGAGGCTGCACCGTGGTAAATCGAGAGGCGACGTGGTTCGACCAGCTAAGACCGAGAGCCCTGGAGAAATCGAAGGGCTGCATCAACGGATCTCTTTCTTGCCCATTCTCTTAGTTTTAATTTTATTTGAATGGTGATGTTAAGATACAATAGTATTTTGTGGATGGACCCTCAACTATGAACTAAGCTTTTACAGTTGGTTGGGGGATGTTTGTGATGAACGCTAATTTTATGTTTGGTTTTTAATAATTTAAAATGCCTTGAAATTATTTTCTATCTTCTAGTACTTAATTTTCTCAAATCCTTTGCCATACGACAGTTGGCATAGTGTGCTTATTGCACCTTAATATCTTAACAGACTTAAGGAGCAACGATCAGTTGCTAGATACTAAGGCGAGAAGCTTCGATAGAAGATGTTGAAGTAGATAAACTTACTTCGGAAGTGAGTCTACCCTTTAGGAGTAAAGATTGAAACTTAATTGAGTTAATTACTAAGTAGCTTCACTATAGACATATAGGGGTTTTATCGTGGTTAACTTAGGGTTTTGCCATCGACAGAGGCAATACTACCTTGAATCTGTTCGACAATAAAACCAAGGTAGGACATTATTAAAAGTTGGCATAAGTAGTGTGAAATCCAGACATTCCTTGCCAACGCTCATTATTCAATTGAACACTTTTGTTGCCAGACTATTTTCATTTTTTACTACTTTGTTTTTGCTATCTTTCAATCAAAAGTCCCAATCATTTCAAACATTTTTTACAAAACATGTAAACATAAAGCAAATAAGTTCTTGGTAAATCTCTATGGATTTGATACTCAGATTACTGTTGTATTACTTGTTGACCGTGTATATTTGCACGCATAAGACTCACCTTGGCATTATTTTCTTGCACTTTTACTCTAAATATTCAATCGTCTGCCAAGTGTTAGCAAAAGTCGACATCGTATCGACACCTAGGGTGTGTCAGTACTCAGGGTTTGTGTACCAATACTAGGTTAACGGTCAACCCCTTCATGTGAAGATGAGTATCAATACGCATAGGGTATCGGTACCCATAGGGGTGTATCGATACTCGAGGGTGGGTATTGATACCCATTAGGTAATCTGCCCAGAAATTAAGTTTTGAGTTCGAATGGCTTATAATTTGAGGGCTAGGGCCCAATGGACCTCTAATATGATAAAATGAATAGTAAAACTACGAAACTGAGTTTTAATCCTCATGTATAAGAGTATAGTGAAATAGCTTGTAACCTCTCGACCCGACCTAGTCGCAAGACCGAACTGAGCGAGCTATATTAGGTTTGCCGAAGTAAACGTTAAAGATGAAACCTGAAACATGACCATTTTTTTCTTTTATCTTGTCTAGATGCATAATTATTATCCTACATGTACATACTGATCACGGGTGAAAACTCAACTCAATCGGGCATCGAACTAACATCTAATTGAACACAATTGCATTTTAGGGACCAAATTGCAATTTCAGAAAACTATAATGACTTCACTCTTTTTAATGTTACCAACCTTAAATTAATTAGTTTTAATGCTTACATGTCAGGAATCAGCTCAAAAAGGTCATCTATACTCATTCAATTGAATCCACAACATTCAGGGACTAAAATGTAAAAAACCAGAACTTCAAAATATTCCAAATAACTAATTTAACAGTAACCGTATCGGTACGCTTGCACGTGTTTCGATATGCCTTTGCTATATAAAAGCCCCCAGATTCCAGTAGCCAAAACTTGTTTCGATGCGCCCCTACGTATCGAAACACCCTTCATAAATACACTATGTCGTATCAAAACACCTCATCGCATACCGAAATGCTGGCCAAATATTGCCTAAGCCCGTACAGAAACGATTGCCCGCGTACCGGTACGCTAAGCCTGAAATGGCTTACTCGTACCGAAACAGGGACACCCTACCGGTATGCCTTGATCTGAAATGTCCACTTTTGCTAGTTTAACATGCTTTCAAACATACCAAATCACCCTAACATGTTTCTAACACACATCCATCATATTCAAGGATCAAATCACATTAAAACAACCTAGTTTCAACATCAATTCATGGCAACAAACTTCAAATGTAAATCTAGAGGCATGCTCCCTAGAAAAAAGGCAAGCAAAACATGAAACCTCAAAACATCACCACAATCAAACCAAAATGGCCTTTTACAACCCAAGAGCAGCAAAACAAACTTGCTCAAACATGGAGTTTAGCAAAACACCTCCCAAAACAACAACGGAACCCCTATTGCCCTTATTACTTATATTATAGTCCAAACACGTACTTTTGTTATAAAGTCTTTTGTGATCCCTTGCTTCCCTCTGCCTTCGAAGCCTTTAATTCTCTGCATTGATGGACAAAGAGAGCATAAGCACACTAGGCTTAGTGAGGAGTTCTCAAAAGCAACACACCATCAATGCATTCAAACCATTTCTCAACAACACATTGAAATCTCATTTCAATAATCTTTTAAAACATTAACATGCCTTGAAAACTATGCACTTAACATCTTTAAAAACCAACATATTAAACTATATGCAACATGTATCATTAACCAACAACAAATCCCATTGCTCAACCTCAATTTAAGCCTTCCCATGCATAACAATCCATATGCAAAGCTTAAAGAGTAAACATGTATAAATCACATTATACAACATAAACCTTTCAATGATACATTAACAATTATATTGGTTTACAAGGGATCATAACCAATTTCCCTTATCAAAATATTTCATCGGATACACGGATTCAAACAAGTGTCCTCGCAACACTTCAAGATATCTCAACCGGAATAGCGATAAAATCACAATCACGGTACAAACAACCGGGTACACTTTCAACCCACGGGGACACCAACCCCATTCCTCAATTAGATGCTTAATCTAATAACGGGAGTTTACGGTACCATATAACCCCTCGACTGTTAGGGCACTTAGATGAAGTTTTCGGTACACCAAATCAAAACCCCTCAACATCCAAGGAGACTTATTATAGTGCACTATCAATCCTATGGCTGGCCAACTATATCCGCTAACAATTTTTAAAACACATCACTTGCCAATATAATTCACCATTTACCTCACTATTTTTACAAGCATTTAACCAAACCATTTTCCAAGCAACAACACATGCTTAAAACTCAAGTATAAACCATATACTTACATAGATCACTTACCACGTGCATCCATCATCATTTCATGATTAAAACAATATCTCACATACTTTAAAACATGCATACCATTAGGTTTAATGTAAATCAAAACAAGTGCATAAAACCATTTCATAAAAGCACAACCGAGAGAGAAAACCACATCATACTTACTTCTGAGTTTAAACCAGCATTTCAAGCTTAGTTTAAACTCCCATAAACCACCTTTAAATCATTTCAAAGCTGAAATCCACGTTCTCGCTCACCGATACGCGAAACTCAATTTGCCGACGTGAAATCAAGCGTCTGAAGCCTCCAAAGCTTCACCTATCGCTTCTGGATCGACCTTTCCTATTTTAATCATATTATAATAGAGGATTAATGCATCTCAATACATTCAAAACACTGCAACAACAATTCCTTGCAAAACCTCACAATCCTTTCACAATTTACCCAACCACAACAACCGAAAACATCATCTAACTCTTTCCAAACACAACCCAGCCACAATCTATCAATCTAATACTTCAATCAACATTAAATAATATTTAAAAACAGGATTATTTCATCCCTAACCTTCCAACAACTACACAACAACCACAACTCCACAAAAACACAATTTTAATGACCTAATAATCAAGGATTCAAGGAGTTTCGGGATTCCATGTTAAAGACAACTTATCAACATTATAAATAATCCAAAATATGTTTAAAATCAATCATCAATACTGGAAAACAGATTCAATACGAATCATCCATAATTTCATCAATTAAATCCAATTAAATCAATTATTCATTATAAAAAACATAAAATCAGATTATAAATCATAAATCAAGGATCAAATACTTGGGAATATCAATAAAGAACCATCAATAGAGGAGAAGAACGAACCTTTCAATTGATTGATTAAAGCTAGGAAAACACAAGATTTCAATGAGGTTTTGTAAATCAAAGGTAAAGAAGAAATTATAAATCAAGAATCCAAGTAAAAAGATCTCTCACCTCTGGATTTTGATGAAAACAAGAGTGTTTGGCAGAAAAAAAGTGGAGAGAAAAGTTTAGGTCAAATTTCTTTAAATCCAATAACTAACTTTTAATAACCAAAACCCCTTTTAATTACTTAATAAAACACATGTTAAAATGTCTTAATTGAATGGAGAAATCACCAGCAAAAACTTGGTAAAATAGTTCCTTAAGGATTCTAAGAATTTGATCCTTTACAATTTAGTCACCTTTAAAAATAGTTTTTCAAAAATTACCTTTTAGTCACTGACCAAAATGTCATCCTTCCGAATCTCATTTTCCAAAATTGAATTCACCAATAATTTTCATATATTAAAATATGATTTTTAACCATTTCCCCATATTTCTACCTTTCTAAAAAAAATTACTCCCGAATCTGACTAGAATCCCTAACTCGATCCATCAGGCCATCTAACAAGCCTCAAAACTGCTAGGCCCAAAATCGGGGCGTTATAACTCTCTCCCACTTAAGAAATTTCATCTTAAAAAATTTACCTGGGGGAAATAGGTGCAGAAACTGTTTCAACATATCCGACTTGCGTTCCCACGTGGCCTCCTTAACACCGCGGTGCCTCTACAACACCTTTAGAAGCTCAACCGTCTTATCATGCAGAGCCTTACTGTTGGTGTCAAGAACCTCCACCAGTTCCTCATCATAAGATAGATCTGGCCTAACTCAATATCCTCCACTAGCATAACATGCGATGGATCCGACCGATACCTCCGCAACATCGAAACATGGAACACATCATGAATCCTCTCCAACTTAGGAGGTAACCTCAAACGATAAGCAACAGGACCCACAAGCTCAATCACCTCGTATGGTCCAATAAACCTTGGGCTAAGCTTTCTTTTTCGCCCAAAACGCATCACCTTCTTCCAAGGTAACACCTTCAAAAACACTGGTCACCAACAACATACTCTATATCTTTACGCTTCAAATTTGTGTAGGATTTTTGACGATCCGAAGTCACCTTCAAGCGCTCACATACCAATTTCACCTTTTCATTGGTGTCTCTCAACACATCAGGCATCGAAACATGTTTTTCCCCAACTTTTGCCCAACACAAAGGTGTACGACACTTCCTACCATACAATGCCTCATACGATGCCATCTGTATACTAGCCTGATAACTGTTATTATAAGCAAACTCCACCAACAGTAACTACTTTTCCCACGTTCCTTGGAACTCGATGATATAACATCTCAACATATCCTCCAAGACTTGTATCACACGCTCCGACTGACCATCCGTCCGAGGATGATACAAAATACTAAAATTCAGCCGAGTTCCCAAAGCACGATGTAAGCACACCCAAAACCTTGCAGTAAAATGCGGATCTCTATTCGAAACTATGGACTTGGGCACCCCGTGCAAACTTACAATCTCAGATATATACAGATCGGCCAACCTATCCAAGGTATAAGTCGTATGCACTGGCACAAAATGCGCACACTTCGTAAACCGATCAATAATCACCCAAATGGAATCTTTTTTGGTCAGTGTCAAAGGTAACCAGACACAAAATCCATGGTGATTCTTTCCCATTTCTATTTTGGTATCATAAAAGGTTGCAACAACTTGGAAGGAAACTGATGCTCAGCTTTCACTCGCTGACATACTATTACCTCTCCAAAAGTACTATTTTTAATGCCAATCTTACAATGCTTTTGCTTGTTTTTAGGTGCATTTAGTTGCATTAGGATGTTAAAACCATGCATTTGCATAAGGAGTTTAGAATTCTGTCTATGCCAATGTGAAGGGTTGTTTTGTTGGCAGTTTTGCAGGTTTGGCATATGATTTGGCTCAGAAAAGCAACAACAGGAAGGAAAGCCAGAGAAAATGTCGGACGCTGTTGGCACAGATGGACCAGACAATGCTAAGCACCGATTAGCAGAGAAGTGAACTTGATGACATGCTAAGAAGCTGTTGGACCTCGAAAAAGTAGGAAATGATCAGGCTCCGAAAAGATAGCAATCGAATCAATCTCCGAAAAAATAGCGGATAAGATGGTGCCAAGACTGTTGGCAGATTCATGCCAAGCTTGGACACCAAGGCAGCGTCGACAGTATGACATCAGCCCTAGCCTGATCAGCACTAATTCAAATTTGGATAAGATGATAATCCCTTATCCCTTGGGCAGGTGAAGTTCAAAATTTGAAGAGCTAATCCTATCCCTTCCTCGCACGCATATTTAAACACCAACCAAGCTAGCATTTAAGGGGGAGAAGAAGATTGGACCGTAAGGAGTTGGTGTGTGACGATTGACAACCAGCTGCACCTAGGAAGGGTGGTCTGACCAACTTGGCCGAGAAGCCTGGATCTTGAAGGGCTGCATCGAGAGACCTTTTCTAGCCCATTTCCTCTTTCAAGTTATTTTATTTTGTTTTTAATGATGATGTATTTCGAAAATGTTTGTGGTTTTTTGGTTAAGTCCCTCACCATGAACTAATTTCATAGTTGGTGGGGGATGTTTGTGTTGAACGCTATTTTTATGTTTTAGTTTTTAATAATATATCAGCCTTGACAATGTTTTCACTATTTTGCATACTTTCATATTTCCTAAATACTATGCCAAGCGAGAGCTGGCACTGTTGGCCTATTGCTCCTCAATATCTTATCAGACTTGGGGTGGCAACGATTAAGTTGTTGAATACTGAGGAAAGAAGCTTCGAGAGAAGTCGTTCAAGTAGATGAACTTACTTCGGGAATGAAATCTACCCCTTAGGAGTATAGATTGGATTTTAATTAAATTGGTTTATTTAAAAGCATGCACTATAGAGATATAGGGGTTTTTACACGATCAATTTAGGGCAATGACCATCGAGAGAGGCTTTGCTAATTTTGAATCTGCTTGGCAAACAATGCCAAGACAGGTTATTAAAGGCTGTCACGACATGAATAGCATGAAAACCAGGCATTCCCTGCCAACGCTTATTATTCATTAAAGCACATTCCTTGCCAATGAATCACTTTACTTTTATTTCTTTTCTTTTAAATTATTTTCAAAATCAACTTCAAAACAAATCAACTTCTTCTTATGGCAAGTAACAATCAAAGCAATTGAGTTCCAAGTCAATCTCTGTGGGATCGATACTCAGCTTACGAGCTGTATTACTTGCACGCAAAAGACTCATCTTGGCACTGTTTTATACTTTTCCAATACATATCTTATGCCTTTTTGCCAGCACTTCACCTAGACAGTCTACAAGTTTTTGGCGCCGTTATCGGGGATTGCAACAAAATTGATTGTTTTTAAATTTTTACTTATCTTTCTTTATTTTTATTTTTGTTTTTACCTTTTATTTTTGTCGGTGTATGACCAGAAGCCATCATGTGGTGGACGAGTGGCCATACGATCCGAAAATTGAGAAAACCTTGTAGAGGTTAAAAAGAATATTTCGAGAGATACAAAACCAAGATAATGGAGGGAATGGTGTAATCACTCATTTTTACCTGTAAATACATATTAGTGCTGCATGTATACTTATTATATTATATGTTTATTGTTTGCATGAGTATTACTAATATATATAAGGTGTGGTGTGCATGTATATTATAAGCTATGTATGTATACGTATTAATAGTGTATGTGTGTCGCGTATGTATCTATAGAGTACGAACATATTTGTTTAATGTATATAGATGTTATGTTAATTATGTGTATGATTATATGTACGTATGCTAGTATGTTATATTAATTAATGTTTGTATAAGCATACGTTTGTATTATGTATGTGTATTGCTGCTATAATCATATTATTATTAATATTATTGGGCTGATATATGAAATGAAATCCAAAATTATATATATATAACCAAATAAATAAATTGAAGTCCAAGTCCAATTACAACTAATTACAAGGCCCGGTTGGCCCAAACCCAAACCCTATCTAATTACAGTTATTGTGTGTGCAGGTGACTGTGGGCCGTTGGATCAAGATTTGATCCAACGACCACGATCTAACCAAGGACTAAAATATCTGCCAGTCGCGTGCTCCACACGTATGGACCGTTCGAGTGCCACGCACGCGTGTGGTCCACGCGCGGACGCTTTGATATCCCACGCGTGCGTGAGCCCCACGCGCTCTGACTCCTCGACTGCTGAGCTCCACGTGGCATGATCTGGAGCCGTTTCACCAAATCGAGGCTTCATCTGGGCCGTTGATCCTTCGAGCCATCTCGACCGTTAGATCTGATCTGATCTAACGGTCAAGAACACATCTGGCCGCTGGCAGAACCCCCACACCGCCACCATGCCGATCTTCAACCACCGTGCTCAGAACATGTCAAACACAGCAAGAAATAAGTTTGTCAGTCCAGATCTGAAAAAGCAAGTAATATGCAACTTGCACCAAAACAAAGGCAAGCATATATATGAAATGAAATATTTTGTAACAGGAGGGTAACAAAAAAACAGAGAGGTTGTAACAGAAAAAAACAGAGAGTTGCAATCGAAAGGAACAAAGTTGTAACCAGTCAAGTTATAATCGAAATACAAAAGTCAGTCCAGTGGTAAATATTCGTTTCCTTTTTTTTATTTTTGCATGCATATACAAGAGAGGTAAAAAATAAAAAAGGGAGAGAGTCAGAGATCTTACCGTCGCCGTCTGTGGGTCTCCCCTCCTCAGTGACAAGCCTTTCGGCTTCCCCAAGCCAGATACGGTGAACTGTAGGGAAGGAGAGACCCCTTGTAGTTTCGTTTTGGGTTGAAAGTGTTTTTTTTCGTTTCGTATTTCCTAGATCTAGGGCAAATAGGGGTGTATCATCTGAATCCAACCACAGATTCATGTCGAGGGTGAAACGGGGGTTATTTTGGTGTGTTTTGGAGGATCGCCGGCGCCGATTAGCAGCGGCCGGCGGCGGAGAACACGGCGGCCGGCCGCCGGATTCTAGGTTTCATGGGATGAGTTGAGAGAAAAATGAAGAACGGCAGGTTATTGCAAAACCAAAAAATGAAACAAAATGGGGGAAAATTGGATTCGGCCTAAAAAGAGGGTTTTTATAGTTATTATTATTTTGTTAAATGGGTAAATCACACACTAAATCCCCCCGCGTTTCCAATATTTTCATTTTTGTCTTGCCGCATGGTATATTTACAACTCTGGTCCCTCTTGTATTTCCAAATCTTGCAATCCAGTCGCTAAATTACACCGAATCAGTTTAAAAATGGTAAAATTACCCCTTTAACCATCCCGCATTTTTTAACTTTTCATTTTGGGTCCGCCCCTTGGTCCAATTACAGTTTTGATCCTTTTAGGTTCTGTTTACTTCGCATTTTAGTCCTTAAATTACCTATTATTGTTCTTTAATTTTTGCCACTGACTTTTATTTTTCTTTCATTTCAGTCCTGTTTCTATGTAAATACTCATGTTCATATTATAATCGTATATGTTAATGTAGTCTCTTGTCTTATTATATATCCCTCGTATATGTCATGTATTTTTATGTTTACCTGTACATGTGTATTAAGTTTATGATAATTATATATCTTTTTTGTTCAATTATTCGTATTAAGTATGTTATGTTCTAGTTGGTTCGTACACCGCATGTTTTATATATTTTTATATGTGTATGTTCCCTTGGCTTTTTTAGGTTACATGTTAGTGTATTTTATTTTTTGTATGATATATTATCCCATATATGTTGAAATATGTTTTATTACTAGTATATATGTCTTTCTGAAATATATGTTCGTCTATATATGTATTTATTACTACCTTGTTATTGTGGCATGTTAAGTTTGATTTTATCTGATAATTAAGCTTGGTATGTATATGTGTATTTTAATTACGTATTTCATTTATGTTAGATTAGTATTCTGTTATGTGAATATTTACTATTTTTAAATCATCTGCTATGTTTTATATTTTTGTCATTAAGATTGCATATGGTATAAAAATTGTTAATGCAGTGCCCTTTTATCTGAGCATAAACGGGGCCAGTATCAGGCGTAGTGATAGTGATTGGGCGTTTATTCTCGGATAACGGGGCCCTTAAAATTTACTCGCAATTATGACCGAATTTTAAAATAAGCGTCACTTCAATCCGAAAAATCCAATATTAATAAAGCGGTAATTATTAAAGTACCAATTTTGGGCGGTGTGGGGGTGCTAATCCTTCCCCATCCGTAACCGACTCCCGAACCCAATCTTTTTAAATCTCTGGTTTTATGGTGTCCGGCCTACCTAAGTGGCCGGTGGCGACTTCATTTTTTAAAATGCGGTTTTTAAACCCCACGGATAAACATTTTATATCCAAAAGAATCGCGGACACCTTTCAAACACCTTCAAAAATCCTCGTTTTTATTTAGCGATGAGAAAGAAGAGGGACATCGCTACAAATGGTGTGGTGAACAATAGAGGAAATCCACTTAACAATGAAATACCACCACCACCTGCTGTCCCAGTTGTTAATAAGAGACCTATTAGAGAACATTCAGCACCAACCATTGACAATTTGATGCCAGGACTTGTTGGCACAGAGGTAAACATTGTTAATTTTGAATTTAAGTCGGTAATGATTCAAACTCTTTTGAATGTAGGTCAGTTCGATGGAGCGCTTACTGGAGATCCGAGGCAACATCTGAAGTAGTTCATGGAGATTTTCCAGCTATTCCAACAAAATAGAGTACCTGAAGATACCGTGAAGCTAAAGCTATTTACTTTTTCTTTGAGAGACAGAGCAAAGGCTTGTATTAATTCCTTGCCACCTAGATCAGTTACTTCATGGGCAGACCTATGCTAGAAGTTCTTGATAAGATTCCAACCGCCAACACTCACTTCCAAACTGCGAGGTGAGATTATTACATTCAGGCAGGCTGAGGATGAGACTTTATATGATGCTTGGGAAGGATTCAAAGGCCTATTGAGAAGGTGTCCTATGCATGGATTCTCGAATTGGTCCCAGATCCAAACCTTTTACAATGGATTAAATGCACAAACAAGGACTGTTGTTGATGCTTCAATAGCTGGCTCATTGCTTGACAAGACATATATTGAGGCTATTGACATTTTAGAGAGGATTGCAATCAATGCTTTTGAATATCCTGTTGCTAGACTTGGGACTGAAACTAAAACCAATGGGAAATTTCAGGTTGATGAATTAACGTCCATCCATGCTGAGATTTCCAATCTTACCAGCATGGTAAGAACGTTGCAAAAGAACAATGAGGCCCAAGAAGTCAAAGTATTAGACCCTTTTTGTACAATTTGTGGAGAGAATCATCATGTGGATGAATGCCCTGTCAACCCTAAATCGGTAAATTTTGTTAGCAATGTTAATCGTTACTATAACCCTAACTCCAGTACTTATAATGCAGGTTGGAGACAATACCCTAACTTAGCATAGGGAAATCAATGAGGTAACCAGTACAATGCCCAGAGCCAGAATACCTAGAGGCAGAATAATAATGCCATGCCACAGAAAGCCCAAAACAATTTCCAGCAAAGGCAGATATTCAACCAAGGAGACACTCTCACAGAGTATATGGAGAGGAGTGATACCACAGTCCAGAGTTTGGCAGCATCAATGAGAAACTTGAAAGTCTAACTTGGGCAGATTGCTAGTGCACTCGGCAATTGACCCTAGGGAGCATTGCCAAGTGACACAGAAGATACTCGGCACAAAGACAAAGAGCAGTGCAAAGCTATAACTCTTCGGAGCGGTAAGCAGTATGAGCTGGAGAAGGCTGTCAAGCAGCCAGTTAACTGCCAAATCGAGAAGCCAGTGCCAGCAGATAATCTAGTGAGGTAGAGAAAGAGCAAACAAAAGAAGATGATGCCAGTACCGATGCCAGCACCAATGCCAAACAGACTGATGCCAGCACTGCCTTGGCAAAGGCAGCACTGCTGGTATTGTTTATCTGCCACTTTTCTAGCAAGACTTCAAAAGTATAAGCAAGACCAGCAATTCAAGCGCTTCTTGGAGGTTCTTAAGCAATTGCAAACATTCCATTGGTAGAAGCCCTTGAACAAATGCCCAACTATGTCAAATTTATGAAGGACATTCTGTCCAAAAGAGGAAGTTGGGAGACTTTGAAACTGTTGCTCCAACCGAAGGATGCAGTGCCATGATCCTAAGCCAATTGCCACCAAAGCTGAAAGATCCAGGAAGTTTCACTATTCCCTGCACCATTGGCAACAAATTCATGGGCAAGGCATTGTGTGACCTAGGAGCCAGCATCAACTTGATGCCAATGTCAGTTTTTTGGAAGCTTGGCATAGAAGCAAGACCTACCACGGTGACACTTCAGCTAGCAAACCGATCCTATGCACATTCCAAGGGTAAGATTGATGATATGTTGGTAAAGGTAGACAAATTTATTTTTCCACCTAATGTTATCATTTTGGATTATGAGGCTGATATTAATGTCCTGATTATTTTGGGGAGACCTTTTCTTGCCACGAGTAGGGCTTTGATTGTGTTCATAAAGGGGAACTAACAATGCGCATTAATGACCAGCAAGTTACATTTAATTTGTTTCAAGCTTTGAAATGTGCAGATGAACCTGATGAGTGCCAAGCAGAGGAGATTATGGAGTCCATTTACACTTTGGACACGACACAGTTATGCTAGGATGTAGAATTTGATGCCAACAATTTAGATAGCATAGCTAATCTGTTTGAGGAACCATAAGAACCAGTCTTGGAGGCTGAATAGGCAAGTTATTTTGAGCCATTACAATTGGCCGGCAGAGAAATCAAGGCACCTAAACCATCAATTGTGGAGCCACTAGCATTGGAACTAAAACCACTACTAGATCACTTGAAGTATGCTTATTTAGGTGAACACTCAACTCTACCGGTGATCATTGCCACTGGTCTCGCTACTGATCAAGAGGAAAGATTGTTGGCAATATTACACGATTATAAGCAAGCATTAGGGTGGACCTTAGCAGACATTAGAGGTATTAGCCCAACCATTTGCATGCATAAGATTTTCTTGGAGTACCATGGCAAGACCTTTGAAGGCCAAAGAAGGCTAAACCCAAGCATGAAAGAGGTAGTGAAAAAGGAGATCATAAAATGGCTTGATGCTGGGATTATATATCCCATTTTCGATAGCTCTTGGGTTAGCCTGGTGTAATGCGTGCCAAGAAGGATGGCATAACCGTGGTACAAAATAGAGAAGCTAAGTTAATCCCCTCTAGAACTATCACGGGATGGAGAGTGTGCATGGACTATAGGAGGCTGAACAATGCCACGAGGAAGGACCACTTCCCATTGCCATTCATTGATAAGATGTTAGATAGGTTGGCAGGTAAAGCTTTCTATTATTTTTTGGATGGTTATTTAGGTTATAATCAGATTTTCATCGCTCTTGATGATCAAGAAAAGACCACGTTCGCGTGCCCATATAGGACATTTGTGTTTAGAAGGATGCCATTCAGCCTATGTAATGCACCATCAATGTTTCAACATTGCATGCTGTCCATTTTTTTCGATATGATCGAGCACACCATGGAAGTGTTCATGAATAATTTCTCAGTGTTTGGCAAAACATTTGAGGAATGCATTCTGAGTTTGGAGCAAGTCTTGAAGAGATGCAGAGAGACAAACCTAGTGCTGAACTTGGAAAAATGCCACTTCATGGTAAAGGAGGGCAATATTCTCGGGCACAAGGTAACTAAGAGAGGGTTAGAAGTGGATAAAGCAAAAGTTGAGGTAATTAAGCAACTACCGCCTCCAACGAGTGTTAAAGGTATAAGGAGTTTTTTAGGACATGCCGATTTATATCAGCATTTTATTAAAAACTTTTCAAAAATCTCTAAACCTTTATGCTTGTTGTTAGAACATAATGCTACTTTTGCATTTGATGATTCTTGTTTGAGAGCATTTCAGGAGCTTAAAGAGAAGTTAATCAATGCCCATATAGTTATGGCACCGGACTGGAATGAGCACTTCGAGCTCATTTGCGATGCCAACGACTATGTCGTTGGAGCAGTCTTGGGATAAAGGCATGGCAAGTTTTTCCATTCCATCTACTATGCCAGCCGAACCTTGAATGAATCACAACTGAATTACTCTACGACCGAGAAAGAATTTCTTGCGGTTGTTTTTGCTTTTGACAAATTTAGATCTTATTTAATTGGTAACAAAGTTGTGGTTTTTACAGATCATTCGGCATTGAAATATCTCTTGGCAAAGAAGGATGCCAAGCGCAGACTAATCTGATGGATGCACCTACTTCAAGAATTTGACCTTGAGATCCGAGAAAAAAAAAAGCAGTGAAAATCTAGTAGCTGACCATCTTTCACATTTAGAACATCATCTTGAAGATGGTAAGACCAATTTTATAAGAGATAATTTTCCTGATGAGTATTTGCTTGCAGTTAATGCCATGCCATGCCATGGTATGTCGATATTGTCAACTACTTGGTAAGTAACATCCTGCCACCAGACTTGGCATACAATGCCAAGAAGAGGTTCTTGCGGGAAGTTAGGCAATACTATTAGGACGAGCCAATATTGTTCAAACAGTGTGCCGACCAAGTGATCCACCGGTGTGTGCCCGAGGATGAACAACATAACATATTGCATCTATGCCATACCGCACCATATAGAGGTCACTTTACTGGGGTAAAAACTGCTGCCAAGGTACTACAGTCAGGATTCTTTTGGCCCACACTATACAAGGATACCCATGAGTATGCCAAGGCATGCGATCGATGCCAACAAACAGGAAACATCTCTGGCAGACACCAATTACCGCTCCAAAACATTATGCCTGTGGATTTATTTAATGTATGGGGGATAGACTTTATGGGTCCCTTTCCACCCTCATTCGGTAATGTATACATTCTTTTGGCTGTTGACTACGTATCTAAGTGGGTAGAAGCTGTTGCTCAGCCAACGAACGATGCCAAGGCAGTTGCCAAGTTCTTATATAAGCATATCTTTACTAGATTTGGCGCCCCTAGAGTGGTTATTCATGATGAGGGCACTCATTTTAAATGTAATCTAATTTCTAAAGCCTTGTGCAGGTATGGTATACAGTAGAGAATTGCCATAGCATATCATCTACAAACAAACAGGCAAGCTGAGATTTCAAATAAGGAGATCAAAAACATCTTAGAGATGACTGTTAATCCATCAAGGAATGACTGGTCCTTGAGACTAGATGAGTCCTTGTGGGCTTACAAGACTATTTAAAACTCCTTTGGGTACTTCACCATTTAGACTTGTTTTTGGAAAACCATGCCATCTGCCAGTGGAGCTTGAGCATAAAGCCTACTGGGCCATCAGAACACTTTGCCATGGCATGAAGAGCTGTTGGAGAAAAGAGGTTACTAGACCTAAATGAGTTGGAGTAATTCAGAACACAAGCCTATGAGAACGCCAGGATCTACAAGGAAAAAGCAAAATGTTGGCATGACAGTAAGATAATGCCAAGATAGTTTAAGGTATGCCAACGTGTTTTGTTATTCAAATCACGACTTAAGTTGTTTCCAGGGAAACTCAGATCAATATGGACGGGCCCTTATGAAGTTGTGAAGCCCTATGCTCATGGAGCTGTGGACATAGAGAATTTGAAGACGGGCAAAATCTTTAAGGTGAATGGCCAACGTTTAAAGCACTACATGGAAGGTGATCAAAACAGTGCCAAAGAGGTGATCCTCTTGGCAGAGGTAACATGAAAACACCATCAGGTTTGAACTTTTGAAAATTTTATGTTAGTGTTTTTCTTTGTTTTTAGAATTTGAGGTTTTTAATTTTTTTCTTTCTTTTTTTAGTTTCAAGTTTTTATTCCTTTACTGTGTTGAAAGGTTTCCTTTGAGTTGTGCAGATTCATTATGCCAGGAACACTGCAGGGTCGCTGGCAGGGGCTAATACTTCAATAGAAAAATATGCCAGACGCAGTGCCAGAGTAGCTTGGCATGCAGCGGTGCAAAAGATAGAAGGAAGAGGGAAAAACCCTAGTTTTATCGGCCTAGTAAAATGAGAGAGTTATTTTTATTTGACTTTAAACCCTAGCCGCCCAAAATCTCGGTTGAAATTTAAAATTTCAAATCAATTACCTTATCACTCCAATCTTTACCCTATCTTATCACCTATCACCTTATCACTTCAACCTTATCACTCTACCTTTTTTTAAATTAATTCTTTTTTATTTCCCATCATTATCCCTAATTACTAATCCCATTAAAACACTCAACCAACCCAAAACCTTTCACTTTCTCACCCTTGCCGGTTAAAGAAACCAAACATCTCTCTCACTTTTTTACTTCATTTTCGATAAGAAAGTACAAACCCAAATCGTTCTTTTTCTTCATATTTCAACATTGTTTCAAGTTCCTTCAACGAGCTTCAATGGCTTCATCCTCTATCCCCTTCAAGCAATTCTTCAACGAGGAGATCGAGAAAAAGTTCAAATCCAATTTTGCCTCAAGGAATTTTTACTATGAGAAGCACTTCGACCTCAACACTGAGATGAACAATGTCTTCCCTCCGGAAGTCATGTCTACGATTAACTTGCACAAATGGATTTAGTTTTGCCAGCAAAAAGGGGAGGTTTATGCCACAATCGTCCAAGAGTTCTATGTGAACCTTGTGACCAATGATTCACCATTCTTGATGATTAGAGGTAAATGTGTTCGTTTCGATGAAGGGTATATCAATAATATGTTTGAGTTAGATGGTGCAGAGGATAAGTATTTCGAGTACGCTGAATCAATGAACGCTGCCAAGAGAAAGATGCTGCTGGTAGATCTATGCGAGCCTAGCACGCCATGGACAGTGTCATCTAAGGAGCACCGTACGGTGAATAGGCTGGCATTGAAGCCCTAATGGAGAGGATGAAACATTTTTTCAAGGCGAATCTGATGCCCACATCCCATAACGAGACCGTGTCGGAAGAAAGGATGATCCTGTTGCACTCAATTTTTATGGAGCGCAAAATCAATGTCGGCAAGCTCCTTGTTGAGGAAACTTACAAGTGCGCAGCGAAAGGTACTGGCAGCTTGTTTTTCCCTTTGTTGATTTCTAACGTTTGTATGCTCCATGATGTGCCAAGGCTTGATACGGATAAAAGGAAAACAATCAAAGGAACAACAATTACTGTTGTTATATGGAGGAATCTTGTTGCTGCCGAGCCCAAGGACAAGGGGAAGGGAAAGGCAAGGGCACCCACGCCAAAGCCCAAGGAGTCAAGGGTCGCGCCAAGAACCATGCCAGAAACTGTGCAAGACAATTCAATGGCAATGTTGTACCAAATTCACCAACGCTAGGAGATTATTCTCCAAAAGCTGGAAAAGGCTGAGGAGCTCAATGTCAAGATGCGACACTACATCCAGGCCAGGGATGTTGTGATCAAAGAGGCTCTTACAAAATTATCAACTGATTTTGTGCCAGAGTTTCCAGACTTCCCTACCTAGCTCTCTGCCAGTGACAATGCCATGCCAGCTAGTCCAGTTCATACCCCGTCCGATGCCACAATCCCGTTGTCTCCAGTTCAAGTCGAGTCTGCCAGTTCTGATTCTTCATCTGAAACAAAGGAAACAAAGCCAAGTCTACCAAAGGCAAGTCGCTAGTGACACCTGCTATACATACGCCATCTGATGCCACCGATGCATCGGAGCCTGCCAAGGAAAATAAGGAAGTTGGAGCCTCCAATGCCGCTTTAAAATCGAGCCTGAAAAGAAAGAAGCACATGGCCCTGATCGAGGGCCATTTATGAGAAGGGGAGTCTTCTTCTTTCTAAACACATTTACATTTCATTCCATTGCATTTACATGATCATGCATTTTTTTTCTTCTATTTTTCTTGTATACATGTGTTGTTTCATACATTGGGGACAATACACATCTTGGGTTTGAGGGTGTGCATTTTCTCACATTTATGTCATGCCATACATTTCATGTCTAAATTCTGTTTCCATGCCATTTAGATAGATGCATACCGAATTGTTAAAAAATTTTTTTTTGCCTCGCTTTAATTTTGAAAAATGTTAACACTTGTTAGGCAAGTTTAATTTGATCTCGGTGTCTGTTCAATGAGGAAATTTTAATCTTTAGTTGTCATGCCATGCCAGTAGCGTAGTATGCCAGGTTTGCTTGGCAATTGATCTCTAGTTTAGGGAATTGAAGTTACACTTAACACGTAGTATGTATCTAGTTCCGTAGCAAACTTAGACTTTTTGAAACTATGCTCAGATTTAGAAAAAAAATGATGCCAGGGTAAAAAGAAATAAATAAGGCAGCAATGTTATGCCAAGGCAAGAATAAAATGAACTCTCATCTACCTAGGGATAATAAGTTACTTGGGGCTTCGTGGTTTGCTCCCTCTTAGTTCTCAAGTCCAAAACCTTAGAGTGTGAGTTGAAGAGAAAGTCTAGTGATGTCTAGATTAAGGTGGGGATTCGTGGTATGCTCCCTCTTATCTCTCACGCTAAATAGTGTCATGAAGCAAGCTTACAAGAATGCAAGCAAGAAACCCTTGGCAAAGAAGAAAAAATATATGAGTATAGGTAGTAAAATTTGTCTAAGGGAGTGAAAGGAAATTTGATGCATATTGCCTACACTCATGCACTCTTCATGAACTTTGACTAGAGTTATATTGCTGCACTTGAATTACTACCTGCTTGGCATTATTGCACTGAGATAATGAGGACAGAAATAGAGCCAAATTTTGCTTGCCAGCACAGCTTGACATTCAACCAAAATTTTGTCGAGGTAACTTTTTCACAGTTTTTGTTTTTATTTTGATTGCATTACTTGAGGACAAGCAATGATTTAGGTTTGGGGGTGTGTTACCTCTCCAAAAGTACTATTTTTAATGCCAATCTTACAATGTTTTCGCTTGTTTTTAGGTGCATTTAGTTACATTAGGATGTTAAAACCATGCATTTGTATAAGGAGTTTAGAATTTTGTCTATGCCAATGTGAAGGGTTATTTTGTTGGCAGTTTTGCAGGTTTGGCATAGGATTTGGCTCAAAAAAGAAACAACATGAAGGAATGCCAGATAAAATGTCAGGCGCTGTTGGCACAGATGGACCAGACAATGCCAAGCACCGGTTGGCAGAGAAGTGAACTTGATGCCATGCCAAGAAGCTGTTGGACCCCGAAAAACTAGGAAATAATCAGGCTCTAAAAAGATAGCAATTGGATCAATCTCCGAAAAAATAGCGGATAAGATGATGCCAAGACTTGTTGGGAGATTCATGCCAAGCTTGGACGCCATGGCAGCATCTACAATATGACGTCAGCCCTAGCCTGATCAGCGCTCAGTCAAATTTGGATAAGATGATAATCCCTTATCCCTTGGGCAGTTGAATTTCAAAATTTGAAGAGCTAATCCTATCCATTCCTCGCACGCCTATTTAAACACCAACCAAGTTAGCATTTGATGGGGGAAAAGAAGATTGGATCGTAAGGAGTTGGTGTGTGACGATTGACAACCGGCTGTACCTAGGAAGGGTGGTCCGACCAACTTGGCCGAGAAGCCTGGATCTTGAAGGGCTGCATCGAGAGACCCCTTCTAGCACATTTTCTCTTTCAAGTTATTTTATTTTGTTTTTAATGATGATGTATTTTGAAAACGTTTGTGGTTTTTTAGTTAAGTCCCTCACCATGAACTAATTTCATAGTTGGTGGGGGATGTTTGTGTTGAACACTATTTGTATGTTTTAGTTTTTAATAATAAATCTGTCTTGGCAATGTTTTCACTATTCGGTATACTTTAATATTTCCTAAATACTATGCCAAGCGAGAGCTGGCACTGTTGGCCTATTGCTCCTCAATATCTTAACAGACTTGCGGTGGCAACGATTAAGTTGTTGAATACTGAGGAGAGAAGCTTGGAGAGAAGTCATTTAAGTAGATGAACTTACTTCGGGAGTGAAATCTACCCCTTAGGAGTATAGATTGGATTTTAATCAAATTGGTTTATTTAAAAGCATGCACTATAGACATATAGGGGTTTTTACATGATCAATTTAGGGCAATGACCATCGAGAGAGGCTTTGCTAATTTTGAATCTGCTCGGCAAATAATGCCAAGACAGGTTGTTATTAAAGGCTGGCACGGCATGAATAGCGTGAAAACCAGGCATTCCCTACCAACGCTCATCATTCACTAAAGCACCTTCCTTGCCAATGACATACTTTACTTTACTTTTGTTTCTTTTCTTTTCAATTATTTTCAAAATCAACTTTAAAACAAATCAACTTCTTCTTAAGGCAAGTAACAATCAAAGCAATTGAGTTCCAAGTTAATCTCCGTGGGATCGATACTCAGCTTACCAGCTATATTACTTGCAGACCGTGTATACTTGCACGCAAAAGACTCATCTTGGCACTGTTTTATACTTTTCCAATACATATCTTATGCCCCTTTTGCCAGCACTTCACCTAGAGAGTCTGCACATACCATGCATCGAGCTACAAAATCAGCCACATCTTTCTTCAAACCAACCCAATAGTACTCTTCTTTCAAACCTCGATACATCTTAGTACTACCGGGATGGATAGCAAAAGGACTATCATGTGCTTCGGTCAAAATGGTACGCCTCAACTCTTCAACTTCGGGCACCACAATCTGACCTTTATAATACAACACTCTATCATCATTAAAATGAAAATCTGTAGGATTTCCATCCATGATATCCTTTACATGCGGTACCAAACTCTCATTATATGGTTGCTTCTCCTTAATCAACTCTGACAAGGACGGTTTCACTTGCAACTCAGCTAACAACCCACCGTCATACGTTACACTCAACCAAGCAAACATAGCTCTCAACTCCACAGTAGCTTACCTACTCAAAGCATCAGCTACAACGTTAGCTTTACCCGGGTGATACTCAATGGTCAGATCATAATCTTTAAGCAACTCCAGCAACCTTCGTTGCCTTAGATTTAACTCTTTCTGTGACATTAGATACTTCAAACTCTTATGATCTGTATAAACCTCAATTTCTCTCCATAAAGGTAATGCCTCCAGATTTTCAAGGGAAACACAACTACGACAAGCTCAAGATCATGAGTAGGGTAATTACGCTCATGCACCTTCAACTGTCTAGATGCATACGCAACTACCTTACCCTCATGCATCAACATGCAACCAAGGGAGCAGAGCTCGTGTCAAAGCTTCCTTCAACCTTTCAAAAGCTTGCTGCCTATCATCCGACCACTCAAAACGAACATTCTTCTGTAACAACTTGGTCAAGGGAGCAGCTAAACTGGAGAACCCTTCAACAAACCTACGATAATAACTAGCCAAACCAAGGAAACTCCGAACTTCTGTCATAGATTTAGGCACCTTCCAACTCATCACAGCCTCAATCTTGTGCGGATCAACACAAATTCCCTCGGCCGATACCACATGCCCAAGGAAACAACCTCCCTAAGCCAAAACTCATATTTTCTTAACTTGGCATACAACTGATTAGCCAAAAACATCTGAAGAACAATCCGCAAATTCCTATCATGATCCTCCCCAGTACGAGAGTACATAAGCATATCATCGATAAACAAAACCACAAACTGGTCCAAAAGCTCATGGAACACTCGATTCATCATGTCCATGAAAGTAACCGGTGCATTGGTAAAACCAAACGGTATCACTAGAAACTCATAGTGTTCGTACATTGTACGAAAGCTGTCTTGGGCATATCCACACCCTTCATCTTCAACTGATAGTACCCAGACCTCAAATCTATCTTAGAGAACACTGACCCTAAACTGATTAAATATATCATCTATCAGCGGCAAAGGATACTTGTTCTTTATCAGCAACTGATCCATAACGCATCATCCTTCTTTTCACAAATAACACCGGTGCACCCCACAGTGAAATACTCGGTCTAATGAAACCTCAATCAAGCAACTCATGCAGTTGCGTCTTCAACTCCTTCAACTCATTAGAGGCCATGCGATATGGAGAAATAGACATTGGTGCCGTATCCGCAAAAACTTCAATACCAAACTCTACCTCACGATTGGGTGGCAACCCTGACAATTCTTCCAGAAAATACCTAGAAACTCACATACCATACGGATATCTTGCACCCTCAACTCCTTCGAACCAGGATTTATATTGTAGGCCAAGAAAGCCTAACATCTGAAATCCAACATCTGTCTCGCTTCCAAAGCCGAAACAACATTAGACAAGAACTTAGCGTTCTCACCTACAACCACTACCTCAAAATCATCTGATAACCTCAAGGATATCCGTTTGGTCTCAAAATCCACCACAGCCTTGTACTCGG
This sequence comes from Hibiscus mutabilis, assembly GCA_019671005.1. Taxonomy (NCBI): domain Eukaryota; kingdom Viridiplantae; phylum Streptophyta; class Magnoliopsida; order Malvales; family Malvaceae; genus Hibiscus; species Hibiscus mutabilis. The sequence goes on from CM033742.1 coordinate 10,231,910, forward strand.
TCAACCAATCCATACCCTTAATCACATCAAAAACATGGAATGACAACTCTATCAAATTCAGGGCAAACTCATATTCCTGAACCATCAGTGGAAATCTACAATACAACTTCCTAACCACGACTGTCTCCCCAAAAGAACTAGGCACTCTAAAACCCACATTAAGAATTTTAATAGGTATATCAAGAAACCGTGCATGCTCACTCAAGGTGTATGATTAGGTAGATCCAAAATCAACCAACGAATACAACGACAAAGACTGTAAAAAATGTACTTGCAATCACATCGGTGTTATTGCGACCCTCACGGTGCACATACACCCTAGCCGGTCTACCTCCCTTATGATGGATAGCAATAGTATGAGCCACAGTCCTATACCCACCATCTCTTCACTAAAATGGCCCACGGCCACGACCATGATCTCTCTACGGAGCAACAATAGGTACAACACCCTGTCCACCTCCAACCAACAAGGGACAATCACTCCTCAGATGGTCGCCAGACCCACAACTCAAACAAGCATTGGCCACAATAGCAGCAGGTGCTTGACCCTCTCTAGCCAAACGCGGGCAATCTCGCCTCAAATGATCACTCGATCCACAATCCCAACAGGTATTGTGCGGAGTCCTAACCTGGGTACCCTGCCCTTGTGCTCTACGACCAATAACACCTCTACCATGCCTCGGCTCAGGGTGATACCTCCTATCACGGTGTCTCTTAGCCTGACCACTACTAAAACTGGAATCAGCCACTCTCTTACCAGAGCTAAAGCCTTGAGACCCAAAAACCAAACCAAGTTTCTGCTCAATGTCCTTGGCTCGCGTAACCAACACATCAAAATTGGTATATTCAATAGCAAGCATGTATGTCTTAACCTTCTGCACAAGCTTGTAGCAAAAACGGTGACATTGCTGATGCTCGTCAAGAACCAACTCAGGTACATACCGGCTTAGCCTTACAAACTGCACCTCATACTCAGTAACAGACATACTGCCCTATACAAGAGCCATAAACTCTCTCTTCTTCTTATCCTAATATCGGGCTCCCAGGTACTTTTTTTGAAAAACACCATAAAAGAACTCCCAGGTTACATCCTCGGTTACCATCCTAGATATCGTGGTAGTCCACCATGAATAAGCATCTCCCTACAATAGAGACACGTCACATCCTAACTCACGAGCGTCAGAACAACCCATCTGGCCCAGTATCCTCTCAGTATTGGCCAACTAATCCTCAGAAGCCTCTAAAGCTAAACCATGAAACTCAACTCCGCCCAAGCTGCGAAGACGCTCTAACGGCAAACTCGTCTGCCCAACCACTGGTACCGGTACATGAACACCCGCAACTACTGCTTGGAACACACCAGTCATGGCCGGAATCAAAGGCGCCATGTCACCCATCCTTGGCCCAGCTGGCGTAGGTGATACTTACTCCACATTCGCAGGTGGATTAGGTGGGGGATGTGGCAACCCCTCAGAAGGTATATCATCCCCCTTGTTTCCCTGCCTAACGGCAGTAGCAATTGTACCAGATTACAACTCTCTCCTCGTTCCCATCATGCTAAAAATATATCTAAGGCATAATAAACATTCGAAAACAAAAAAGTTAGGCCATCTTCAAGCAAGGATCCAAGACTTCCATTTCAAAATCATAACATTTCAGACTATAATAATAAGCAATGGGTTTCCCAAATTTTCCCCAACATGGCATAAAGCAACCACCGTGCATTACAAACAATGGATTACAAATCACAACAACATTATAACAATCAAACCAACTCCCAATTATCGCAAACCTGGCTTTGATACCACCAAATATAATCCCCTCGACACGGCCTAGTCACAAGACTGAACCGAGCGAGCTACATTAGGTTTACCGAAGTAAATCATAAAGATGAAACCTAAAACACGACCATTTTTCTTTTATCTTGTCTAGATGCACAATTATTATCCTACATGTACATACTGATCACGGGTGAAAACTCAACACAACTCAACCTAAACCAACTCCCAATTATTGCAAACCTGTGAGATCTATCATCAGAGGTGACGATCGAGCCGTTGTTAGATAGTCTGTCATTCAGGCCAGAGAGAACAACTTTATCACCAATGACATATTAGGTACATCTGTTTGCTTTGGTCTAAGTTGTTACATAGATAAAAATTTGATTTCTCGTTCATGTAATGGTTTTGAATCTTGTTGGATAAGTGTTGTCGTAAGATCTAGAAGTTGATGTTGGGTTGATTAGTTCATAGTTTTGTAAGTTCTTGTCAGTAAAGTCCTTACCGTGGATGTAAGTATGGATTGAGAGTAACAATTCTTATAGACTTGTTAGATTTACTCTCTTTAGTTAGTATATGTTACCCTTAGAGTGGGTTGATCGTGTGAGTTTGAGGTATGCCTTGGTTTTCGAGTGAAATTCTTGAAGCTTCGAGTTTAAGATGAACCAGGTTGTTGGCAAAGGGCGCGATGAACCATTGCCTCTCTAGCGCGAATGTAGTGTTCTTGTGATGTTTGTTCAAGATGGTCTTGTGAGTTGCAAGACGCTCTTAACCCACGTTGGATACGAGGGTTAAGAGTCTAAAGCTTTAGAGTTACGGTCTGTCAAGAGAATATTAGAGTGCTCTTTGAGGAGAGAGCAAGCTTACCTCTTGATCATGGATTAGAACCCACAATAGAGGTAAAGTTGAGTCCGACGTTTATGCCCAGCACCTTGGGGTATGGCACCGACTGAACTTTTATAGTGAAGACTCATTTGCAAGAGTGAGTAGATACGAGTGTCGTTACCAAGTGGTTCACCTTGGGACGTACCTAGGTTGGTATAGCGAAGAGTGGTTACGTTGGATGTGGTGAGTTAACGTGTAACGATGGAGGACCGTTACCCGTTCCTTGGGGATTGATGACCTTGTAAATGGTTGAAGAGCTTTGAGTTTTTGTATGATCGTCCAAAAATTGAGTATCTTAAGTTGAAGGTTAACGAGAGGTTGTGTTAAAGATTATCTTTGAGGTGATGTTTGGACCTTAAAGATAAGTCGTAAGATGGTTTGGACTAACGAGTGCGTTGGTATAATCTTGAGTGGGTTGATTTGAATGATTGCTCTATCGAGTTTTAAGATGGGTGGTCTACATGTATGGTAAACAATGTGAAATTGTCAGAGTGCCACAACGAAAACTTGGGTTATTAGCTATTGTTATGTGGAATTGAGATTCTTATGTGGTAATAGATCTTGTTGGAGGACCCGTTCGAAAACCTTTGAGGTATTGTTAGAATTTTGTGCAGCTGTTCGATGGAATTAAGTGATTTGGGTTGGAAGAGAATGTTCGAACTCTCGAGGATAGTTGGGTGAGTGTTGCTCTTAGTAAAATTCATAAGTAGCAACATTTTTCCTTTGGCATCAAGTGGCTCGATTTATGTGATCGTGTGATCATGAGTTAGCCTTTGTTCGAGTTGGTTGCGAGTTCTACTAGAGAGAGGTGCTAAGTGTTATCTTGGTTGGACAAGTTAGAAGAAGAGAGGATAATTTAAGATAAAGTGGTGTAAAGTTCGTTTGTAAGAGTTTTGTATGTATAACGCCCTAAAATTGGGCCTAGATGTGGGTTGAGAGAACCGGTTTAGGCAATTTGAATAGTGGTTCTAGTAGAGAAAGGTGCTAAGTTCGTTTGTAAGTGGTTTGAGAGAACCGGTTTAGGCAATTTGAATAGTTTCAGGAATTTTATTTTATAAAATTGATTTTTTGGTAAAATAAAGTATGGAAAAATACTAGAAATTACTTCATTAATATTTTAAGTAATTTGGTGAATTCAATTTGAGGTAACTAAATCTTATTTTAAGATAATTTGGTCTAGTGACTAAATTGAAAGTTTTCAAAACTATTTTCGGTGACTAAATCGTAAAAGGGTCAAAACTTCGAATCTCTAAGGAGCTATTTGACCAAACTTTTCATCATATTTCTCTCTTGATTTAGGCTATTTTAAGGTATTTTAAAATGGTTTTATAATTAAATAAAAGGGAATTTATTAAAAGGATTTTAATTACCAAAATTACTTTATTACGTAACTACTTTTCATCCAACCTTTTTCTTTGAACTTTCTCAACAACCAAACTAGGATTTTTACTCTAAAATTTCCAGGAATCAATTCATACTAATTTCCTTTTTGATTTCTAATTGATTTCTTGAAAGTTCTATTGCAAAATCTATTTAGATTTCATCCAAGCTTGGCCAATAAGGGAGAAATCAACAATTAGAGGTGATTTTTGTTTCTCTCCTCTAATTAAAGGTTCTTTATTGAAATTCTCAAGTTCTTGATCCTTTGTTATTGATTTATTTAATAAATTATGATTTCAACATGGATTTAATGTTTAAATTGAGTTTTCTTGGAAATTGTTAGAAATTGATTTGGATCTCTTTTGGTGATGAATATAATTGATTTAGATCTCTATTTGGAAGTGTTTTGATGTTGAAAGAATTGATTAATCAATGTAATCCCAAAACTATGTGAATTGTTATTTTTCTAGGTTGGATATAGTTAGTTTTTGGGGTGATCTTGTTGCTGTAGTGTTGCTGGAGGTGTAAGGACGTGTCCAAGATGTTTTTGAATGATAATTGATGTTTTTATGTGCTTGAATAGTTAGATGCTGGCTGGGATTTGTTTAGGTAAGGTTTGGTGGTGTTCTTGGGAGTTTTAGAGGGGTGTTTAAAGGAATCTTGTGAGGTGATGTTGTGTTTGTTGGTTGCTGCAGGTTTGAGGTGCAGATATGTGTTGTAATCCTCTGTTTTTGTTTGGGTAAAGCATGAGAGTTGAATGCTTTGGCTTTCAAAGAAGGCGCGAAAGCTTGATTCGCGCATCGGCAAGCAAGTGTTGGATTGTTGGTGAGTGAAAAAGTGTTTTACTGCTGTTAAAAGGTTTGAAAAGGAGTTGTGGGAGTTTAGATAAAGTTTGATACACTTATCTAAGCTCAAAAGTAAGTATCGGTTGAGCTTTCCCCCGATTTCAGTTTTGAAAAATGAAAACTCATGCACATGTTGATGTTTTTATTTACTCGATGTATTATGCATGTTTTGAAAGTTAAATATTTTGCAAATGATCATAGATGATGGCATTTGAGAATGGCATATGGTTTGTGAAAGTATTTTTGAGATTTTTAAAATACATGGTTTAATGTATTTGTGTTGGTTTGATTTGATGCATATGTAAAATAGTGAGGTAATATTGTTTCTTGAATATATTGTCAAGTGTTTTAAAATGTTATCGGATATAGTTGGCTAGCCATAGGGTTTAGAGTGCACTATAAAAAGTCGCTGCATGTATGATGAGGGGTGTTAAGTGTTTGTAATCTCAATCATGAGAACCGTAGTGGTTGACGTGGGTAAATGTTCAATTTTCTCCCGCTAGTGGATTTATACATCCAAACCGTAGAGGTGGGTAAATGTTCCATTACTCTGGTTTAAACCGTTGAGGTGGGTAAGTGTGTCGTTGCTCCAGTTGAGGCATGTATGTGAAGTGGTTGTAGGAACCACTTGAGAAATCCATGTATCCGATGTGTTTTCTGAAGTGAAAGGTTGCTGATTTTATGTCAGTTGAAAGCCAATATATGAGATAATGTATCATGAGAAATGGATTTTGTTTGTATAATGTGATTTATAAATGTGGTACTCTTTAAGCTTGTTATAAAGGTGTTGAGAAATGAAGCTTAAATTGAGGTAGAAATTGAATCCATGATACATGTGATGAAAATGATTTAAATGTGCATATTTGAGATGTCATGAAAATCATGAGATGTTTTGCCATGAGATAATTATTTGTGATTTGATATAAATGGTTTTAAATGCATTGATTAGTGTTTTTGTGATTCCCTCACTAAGCTTATAGCTTACGCTCTCTTTTCCTCATCAATGTAGAGAAATAGCTTTCTCGGGCAACACGTGAGCAAAAGGGGATCCAAGGAATGTTTCATTTTGATAAGTAGCAATAAGAAGGCAATGTGACCGGTTTGTTTTGGGAGATGTATTTTGAGTTACTCGATGTTGTATAAGTTTGGATTAATGTTTTGGATTTGTATGTTGCTTTTATACTTGGTTATGAGGGGTTGGGAGACAATAAACATGCTTGGGTAGAAATCATGCTCATAGAAGATTGTTTGATTACGCCATGCTTAGTATAGTCTCAATTTATGATGTTATGTTTGATGATTGAATATTTGTGATGCAATATGATGATTAGAGGTTGAGTGGAGGGTGTTAGATTGAGCCAATTGTCATATGCTGGACCTAAAGGTCATTACAAGTCTCACCGTACCGGTACGGCTCATCAAGTTTCGGTACGCGAGGATCTATCTCTGCTCAGAATATTCAAAATTGCTCGGTTTAATCATACAAATTTGACTGATAAGCTTCGTAACGACATTACTTCTTTTCGGCAGGTAGATGATGAATCCATGTACGAGGCTTGGGAGCGATATAGAGAACTTCTACACAAATGCCCCTACACAGATTCCCGCTGTGGACTCAAATAACAATGTTTTACAATGCCGTGAATACACCAACAAGGATAATGCTAGATGCCTCGGCAAACGGCATACTCCTAGATAAGTCGCCGGAGGAAGCAATGCAAATTCTAAACAGGCTGGCCAAGAATGATTATCAATTCCCCTCTACTAGAAGAGGAGGAGTTAGACGCCAAGCCACAATACATGAACTAGGATCATTAGATTCAATTTTGGCACAATTGGCCACTTTAACCAAGATGGTCCAGAACATGCAAAAACCAAACAACACACATGAGGTCAAAGTAATGGATTCTTTTTGTGAGTTATGTGGTGATAACCATGATTCTTTTGAATGTATGCAGAATCCGAAATCCAGCTTCTATGTGGGGAATTACAATCGAAACAATAATGTGATGTCCAATACATACAATCCAGCTTGGAAGAAGCACCCAAATTTTTCATGGAGTAATCCCAACAATGCTCTAAACCAGAACAATTAGAATGCACAAGCATCGGGATTCCAGCAGAATATGCCACGGTAACAGTTGTCGCAACAATAACCAACAACATCTAGTTCTTTAGAAAATTCTCTAAATGCTTTTATGATGAAAATTGAATCTTATATGGCTGAGAATAGTAACTTCATAAAAAGAACTGATGCTTTTATTAACAGGACCGAGATGAGATTGCAAAACCAAGAGGCGACAATCAAATCATTGGAAAATCAAGTCAGACAGTTTGCTCAAAACCTGAATACTAGACATCAAGGAGGTTTACCTAGCGATACTGAAGTCGCAAGAGGAACTGGCCATGAGCAATGTAAGGCGATCACCACTAGAAGTGGCCAACAACTTAAAGAGGCTCAAGCCCACTCATCAAACAAAACTCCACAAAAAGATCCCGATGAACCTAGCGGCAAAGCCTCAGATGCTGAACCAGGAATTACCGCGGCAACCGACAATAAGCATGCCTTGGTAACCCCAGTTGATAAGGATGCCTCGGCAACTTGCGATAAGCATGCCTCAGCAACCCAGTTGATAATGCCTCGGCAACTCCAGTTATCCCGGCAATGCTGTCAATCAGGTTCCAAACCAATGAAAGGATCGAAGATATCCGACTTCCACCACCATTCCCACAAAGGTTGAAGCGACAAAAGCAAGAATATCAATTCAAGAAGTTTCTTGATATCCTAAAGTAAGTCCACATTAACTTGCCATTGGTGGAAGCAATTGAACAAATGTTGAACTATGCCAAGTTTCTTAAAGACTTTGTGTCCAAGAGAACAAGGCTAGGAGAGTTTGAAACAGTTGCCGCAACAGAGGGATGCATGGCCATGTTGCACAATCGTATGCCACCTAAGTTGAAGGATCCCGGAAGTTTCACAATACCTTGTTCTATTGGAAACCACTATGTCGGGAAAGCATTATGTGACCTTGGGGCTAGCATAAATTTGATGCCTAAATTGGTTTTCCAGAAACTAGGAATCGGGAAGGCAAGACCTACAACAATTATGCTACAGCTAGCCGACAGATCCTATATGCATCCAGAGGGAAAAATCGAAGACATACTGGTAAAAGTTGATAAATTTATTTTTCCCGCTGACTTTATTATTTTGGATTATGAAGCAGATGAGCACGCACCTATAATTCTCGGGAGACCATTCCTAGCAACATGGAGAACCTTGATCGATGTTGAAAAAGGAGAACTCACAATGAGGGTGAATGACCAGCAAGTTAAACTAAATGTGTTCCAAACACTAAGGCATGCCGATGATCCAGAAGAATGCCAACTTCTTCATGCCATGGCAGAGTTTAACTTCGACGAGGAATTTAGTTACCTCGGCAACTACATTGCCGATCAAGAGGAACCTGAGGAGTATGAAGATTCGGTCAATGAGGAACAACAAGAAGAGGCAAATTGGCTATTCAATCGACCAGGTACATACTTTGAACCACTGGGTTACTCAGGTAAGGAAGGTAAGCTCGAAAAGCCCTTTATTGAACAACCACCGATTCTTGAGTTGAAACAATTGCTAGAGCAACTAAAATATGCATACTTAGGAACCGATAATACATTACCTGTAATTATTTCTTCTAAGTTATAGCCTGAGCAGGAAAAGAAGCTGATCAAAATGTTGAAGCTACACAAAAAGACAATAGGATGGACAATTGCCGACTTGAAGGGAATTAGCCCGGCAGTGTGCATGCACAAGATTTTGTTGGAAGATGATCACAAACCTTCAATTAAGGTCCAGAAGAGACTGAATCATGCCATGAAAGGGGTTGTATTGAAAGAAATCATCAAGTGGCTTGACGCCGGCATTATATACCTTATCTCTGATAGTACATGGGAAAGTCTTGTACAATGTGCACCGAAAAAAGGAGGTATAACGGTGGTAAGTAATGAAAACAATGAACTCATTCCAACCAGGACTGTGACCGGTTGGAGGGTTTGTATGGATTATCGAAAGCTAAACAAAGCCACTAGGAAAGATCACTTCCCATTACCCTTTATTGATCAAATGCTTGACCGTCTTGCAGGTAAACCCTTTTACTGTTTTCTTGATGGTTATTCAGGTTACAATCAAATTGCCATAGCACTAGAAGATCAAGAAAAGTCAACCTTCACATACCCATACGATACTTATGCATTCTGAAGGATGCCGTTCGGATTGTGTAACGCCCCGGCAACCTTCCAAAGATGCATGATGGCACTCTTTTTAGACATGGTCGAAGACTTCCTTGAGATCTTCATGGATGATTTTTCTGTTTTTGGTAATGACTTCGACAGCTGCCTCGGTAATTTAGAGAAAGTGTTGGCAAGATGTGAAGAAACTGATTTAGTCCTCAATTGGGAGAAGTGTCATTTTATGGTAGATGAAGGAATAGTGCTCGGCCACAAGATTTCATCCAAGGGAATTGAAGTAGACAAAGCCAAGGTGGATGTGATCGAGAGATTACCCCCACCAAGTTCGGTTAAAGGAAGTTGAAGCTTTCTTGGACATGCAGGTTTTTACAGGAGGTTCATTCATAATTTTTCTAAAATCACTAAACCCTTGTGCAATTTGCTTGAACAGGATAAAGTCTTCGATTCTGATGATTCTTGCACCCAAGCATTCAAAACCCTAAAGGAAAAGCTTGCCTCGACACCCATTGTCGTTCCACCAGATTGGATGCTACATTTTGAGCTCATGTGTGATGCAAGTGATTTCGCGGTAGGAGCAGTCCTAGGCCAATGCACAGGTAAGACCTTCCATGTGATATACTACGCTAGTAAAACTCTTAATAGTGCTCAAGTGAATTACACAATAACGGAGAAAGAGTTACTAGCTGTAGTTTTCGCATTTGACAAGTTCTGATCCTATTTGATTGGTACAAAGGTAATTGTTCATACAGACCATTCGGCAATCAAATATCTATTTGCTAAAAGGATGCCAAACCTCGTTTGATTCATTGGATATTACTTTTACAAGAATTTGATATTGAAATTAAGGACAAGAAAGGAACAGAAAATCAAGTGGCCGATCACTTATCACATTTAGAACGTAATAGGGAGGAGGATACGAATCTAGAGATATGCGATGCATTCCCAGATGAACAACTTTTAGTTGCCTCCGCAACTATGGACAAGCATGCCTCGGTAACCCTCGACGCCTCGGCAACTCTCGATGCCGCATCAGCCCTTGATGTGCACACCTCGACAATTTTGGAAGCAGTCGCCACGGCAACACATGCCTTGGCAATACACTGGTACGCATATTTAGTTAATTTCCTTGTTTGCGGTATTTTACCTTATGGTCTTACTCACCAAGGGAAGAAGCGGTTCCGCCATGATGCTAAGCATTACTTTTGGGACGAGCCTCTTTTGTTTAAACAATATGCAGATCAGGTTATACGCCGATGTGTCCCTGAAGAAGAACAACAGAATGTACTCCGGCAATGCCATTCTTCACCCTATAGAGGACATTTTGGAGGAACTCCTACCACGGCCAAAGTTTTGTAATCCGGGTTGTATTGGCCAACATTGTACAAAGATGCCCAAAACTTTTACAAGCAATGTGATCGTTGCCAGAGAACGGGCAATATCTCTAGACGACATGAGATGCCGCTCTAGAACATCATCGAGGTGGAATTGTTCGATGTATGGGGGATCGATTTTATGATACCTTTCCCATCTTCAGTCGGCAACCTCTACACTCTACTTGTCGTCGACTACGTGTCTAAATGGGTTAAGGCAGCTGTAGTTCCCAACAACGATTCTAAGACCGTGCAACGATTCTTGCAGAAAAACATATTTACACGGTTTGGGATGCCGAGAGCAATTATCAGTGAAGAAGGCAAGCATTTTGACAACATACTTATTGCCAAGATGTTGCAACGCTTCGGCATATCACACAAGATCGCCACGGCATATCACACACAAACCAACGGGCAAGCAGAAATTTCCAACCGGGAATTGAAGGGTATACTCGAGAAAGTTGTAAATCCCTCTAGGAAGGATTGGTCATTAAGACTAGATGACGCACTTTGGGCATATCGCACTGCATTCAAAACACCCTTAGGTATGTCCCCCTTCCAACTTGTCTATGGAAAAACATGCCATCTATCGGTGGAAATCGAACGCAAGGCATATTGGGCAACCAAGACCGTGAATATGGATTGGGAAAGTGCCAGACAAAAGTGTTTGTTGGACCTCAATGAGATAGAAGAATTTCGTGCACTCGCCTATAACAATGCACGAATCTACAAGGAGAAAACAAAGCAATGGCTTGACAAGAAACTATTGCCGCGGCAATTCACGCCATGGCAACTAGTTCTCTTATTCAATTCTAGGCTAAAACTTTTCCCGGGAAAGCTGAAATCAAGATGGTCGGGACCATTCGAAGTTGTCAAACCATTCTCCCATGGTGCCGTGATAATCAAGTCCATCTCTGATAAAATTGAATTCAAAGTTAATGGACAAAGATTAAAGCACTACAATGGTGCCCATGTGGAACGTAACAAAGAAGTGGTCACCTTAGGAGATGCATGAGCATGCTCTCCTTTCGATATTTTATTTTTATTTTAATTTTATTTTTAATTTTGTCGAACTATTTAATTTTTAATTTTTTTATTTTTTTATTACTTTCGGTTATTTGCTTTTTTTAGGATAGATTTATTTTCTTTTGTTTTATCTTTCTTTAAGTTTAAGAATCCCTTTACACATCTTTATTTATTTTCTTTTATTAGTTTATCTTTAATTTTAATCCTTATTTGATTTGTCTTTGAATTGTAGGAAAAGAGTTCAAGATAAAGAGGAATTTTGATCCAAGAAGGAAAACATCTTCAACAAGGAAATTAATGGGCTGAATCTAAGGCTTATGTAAAGCCTTCAACTTATCCTAATTAAACCCCCTTGCCGTCACCCTTCTCCTAAACCAAAACCTTCTTTTTCTTCTTTCCAAAAATTAATCCCACCCACCATATTTACTACCTATCTTTTCTATAAAACCCATCACCCTTAACCTATTCCTGCTTTTCATCTTACAACTCTTTAGTTTCTTTTATTTTATTTTATTTGTTTTTACAAAACTCACAACCAAGATCATCTATGGCATCCAAAATTAAATTTCTAGTTCATCCAAGTTCCTCCAAAGAACCAAGATACAAGAAGTTTGCTACACCGGTGGTTCAAGAAAGATTTCACTTCAAGTTTGAAAGCCGGAAGATTTACGAAGAACAAGGCTTTGAATACTCCAACTCTCATCAAGATTTCGGCCTTGAACCATTCATCTTCGAGAGGATTGCACATCGAAAGTGGCAAATCTTTTGCCATCAATCGGAACCGGGAAACATCTCATGGGTAAGAGAATTCTATGCTCACTCACCTAACCCGGATAATCCTTATGTTTTTGTTCGTGACAAGGCCATACTCATAAGCCCCAAAAACGTCAACACCTTTTACGGGCTCTACATTGAGAAGGACGAGCATCAAGCCTTTGTTGATCAAATCACGCCCAAGCAACTCGACAAGGTGCTTCAAGAACTCACTCAACCGGGAACTCATTGGAACGACGGTAAATACAAGGGCATGGTAAATCGCCTTCACCTTAAACCCGAGGCAAAACTATGGAATAAGTTTGTTAAAAATTCTTTAATGCCCACCATACACAATACTATCGTTGATATGCCATGTATTTTGCTCATACATTCTATTTTGCATATCACATTATTAACATTGGAAAAATTATTTGTGATGAGATTTTTGTATCACACATGATCTCAAAAGGTAGCGTCCAATCTGGTGGAACGACAATGGGTGTCGAGGCAAGCTTTTCCTTTAGGGTTTCGAATGCTTGGGGCGCACGAATCATAAAAATTGAAGACTTTATCTTGGTGGGGGTAATCTCTCGATCACGTCCACCTTGGCTTTGTCTACTTCAATTCCCTTGGATGAAATCTTGTGGCTGAGCACTATTCCTTCATCTACCATAAACTGGCACTTCTCCCAATTAAGGACTAAATCGGTTCCTTCACATCTTGCCAACACCTTCTCTAAATTTCCAAGGCAACTGTCGAAGTCACTACCCAAAAACGAAAAAAGTGTCCCTGAATATCTCAAGGAAGTCTTCGACCATGTCAGAAAAGAGTGTCATCACGCATCTTTTAATGTTACTGCATATCTGAGAAAACTTGAGGAGGGTCGTTTCCGATACTTCTTATAGTCCATCCGCACCCTCCATCAGGTAACAATATTGCCCAAAAAGAGTTTGGCCAATGTGCTTGCCACTACTCCCTTTTTTGTTACCATGGTGGAGGTGTCTTTCTTCTTTGTTCGCTTGTAGTCCATGTATACTCTCCACCTTGCTACTATTCCTGAAGGCACAAATATATTAATAGGAAAAATTATATCCATTCTCAACCATTCAATTACCTCATTCTTGTCGACTTCTATCATGGTTGGATGTAGCCTTTGTTGTCGTGGCAATTGCTGCTCAAGCCAATTGCCTTGGCAATCAGTTGCCAAAATTTGCTGTAAGTCAAGGGAAAAACCAATTTTCTGAAAATCTTTACGAATCCAAACACCGTTTTCTTTTGGCCTCTCAAACATCTCCATCAGTAGAGATTTTGATGGCTTCAAATCTACCAACCTCAATTCCTCAAGACATACCTGCAATGGACGAGGTGAGTTTTTAAAGAATTCGAAAGGTTCAACCATTACCTGCTCATATTCCATTTGCAAAGTATTATCATCTCGTTGATCTTCCATGTGGTCGTGTAATTGCCGTGGCAATTGTAGATGAGAGCAATCTACAGATTCCTGCTTCAACATCAACGTTATAACCTTCTGGGCATCAGGTTCCTCAAAATTTGATGTAGTATTATTGTTCTCAGCTTCACTGAGTGTTGCCGCGGCATTGCACTGTTCAGGCTCCTCAATCATTGCCGAGGCAATTTGTTGTTCAGGCTCATCATGTGTTGGACAGTCTCTTTCATTGGCATCCTCTTGACTCTGAGGTTCTAGTTGTTCCCCACACATCGGAGAGCTTTCTTTGTATTGCTCCTTATCCTCTTGCCTTAGGACGTCAGTATCCCTAGGAATGAATTGTTGGTGCATGTTATCCATGACATATGTGGATCTCCCCAATTGATCTTCTGAATCCCCTAAGGTTGCATCCCACTGAGCTATCCTCGTATCCATAGATTTTGAAAGCTCTCGAATCTCTTCAATTGATCCGTCAAGTCTAGCCAAGGAAGCTAGTAACGTTTCCTCCAAGGAATTGGAATGCTCTTGAAAAGGACTACATTGCCATGGCATATCTGTTGCTGAGGCAAAATTGTTATGGTAAAAACATTTTTGAGCTTTTTGACCATACCATGAAGAATTTTGCTGCTGGTTCCCTCTATTTTCCTCCATGTAGTTATATGCACCGAAAATGTAAGGGCAATTTTCAAACACATGATGTTCTCCACACATAGCACAAGATTTTTCCACGGTATAAGTTCTTTGGGCTTTTCTCGGTTGGTATAGGTAATCATCAAAGGGTGCAAGAAACTCTTGATTGGATTGATTCATATCTTTCAACATCATCTCTCGAATAGATTGGCTTTTATTTCCCGACATGTTGATGTTCCTTAACTTGTAGCGCACCTAAATTTTTTTTTGATAAAACAAACAAAAAGAAAAGTTAGTAAAACTAAGAGAAAAAAATGCAATAACAAAAACAACTAACACCAATTGCCAATCCCCGGCAACGGCACCAAAAACTTGTTGCGTGTAATAAGTGCTACGCAATTGTGCAAGTATACACGTCGCAAGTAATAAAGTGGTATAGGTATCGAGTATCGTCTCTACAGGGATTGGTTTGGGCCACTTTGATTAAGTTACTGCACTGTGAAAAGTAAAAACACAATTGATAATAGGAGTTCTAATTAACGAGTAAACTAAGAGCAATAAACTAAAAGAATAGATGAAATCAAAAGAGATAATAGGTCAGGTTATCATGAGTTGAGGTGTGATAGCCGATTGGATCGTCTTGGTAAAAGAGTGCAAGGGAAACTTAGTTGTTGTGGCAACTTGCACAGCGGGGTTGCCTTGGCAACTAATCGATGGTTGCCTGGGCAACTAGCTGGGCAACTACTTGGGCGTCTGGGCAGCAACTTCAAGGTTCAACAGAGCTTTCTTCAATGGTTTCTTCTTATCCCTAAGTCGAAACTCTAGCTACTTATGCATGCCTTGATAATACATCCCTGCGTGAATCAAGGGTGAACAACAACCAATCTTGCGCTCCTCTTAGCCGTTGAAATCCTTAACTTATTCCTAAGCTGGATTAATCTTCACCATCAATAGATTGAATAAAGACCATACTCATTCGTTTCTTGAATCTAACTCTCCTGATATTAGATAAATAGATGAAGTTACGAGATCCTCTCCCAATTTACTCGCAAGTAAACCTTGAATAGAAAAGTGCAAACTCTTATTACCTAAACAAAATCCAATTGTTTCTCACAACAACAAAACACAATAACCCCAACCAATCAAGTTAGTTCATGGTTGGGTTCAAAAGATATACAAATAATAATCCCCAAACCATGAATCTAATGGAAGCAAAGAAGAAGAAGAAGAAATCGAACTCTCTCCTCCTTGCTCTTTTGTCAAAATTTCTCTCTTCTTTCCCTATGGGGTTGTCGAAATTTTCCCTCCTCTTGCTCTCCTCCAAGTTGACGATATGGTGATCTATTTATAGGGCTAGGTCAAAGTCCTTCTTTGAGGAGGAAGTTAAGTTGGAATTAAATTATCTTTAAAGAATATAATTCTTTATTATAATTATATTCCTACTAGAACTTCTCCTATTTTCTTGGAATTTAATTCTTCTTTAATCTCTTCATGGAAATCAAATTCCTTTGGGATTTAGCTTTGCTCCACGTCATCTTGGGCTTGTCTAATCATCAATTTTGACTACCATATCACCTTATTCTTTGTCGACAATTGCCCTGGCAACTGGCTCGGCGTCTCCTTCATGCATTGCCCTGGCAACTAGCTCGGGATCTCCTTCATGCATTGCCCTGGCAACTAGCCCTAGTCTTGCTTTGGCAAGTGATCCTGTACATACACAAAAAACACACCAAAGCAGTATCTTTTCCCACAAAAATCACTAAGTTATGTAATCAAGCTCAACGGTGGAAAGAAACATGAATTAATGCATGAATGACTAATTATGCAACTAATATGAGCTTAAGTCTAACAATAATACGAGTAAAAAGGGTAATAAAAATAGTACTTTTGAACACTTATCAACATTGATGAAGAGTACGATGAGGACAACCCCGTACGAGGATCGATTCCACCACCGGCAACAAGGAAACAACCATCGCGTTCAAGCAAGAGAATCAATACACTAACTAAAAGGAAACTAATCATCCACGACGATGAACTCTCGGAGCAAGTCCTAGTTTGCATTTTATTTTTCGTTATTTTTATTTAATACATGCATTGAGGACAATGCCTCACTCGAGTTTGGGGGGGATTGTTATTAGTAGTTACCATGTTTAGTTACATTCATCTTAAGTATTACATCTAGGATACATAAATTGCTTGCCATGCCTATAGTTGGAACAAGAATTGCCTAGATTTGATGAATATCCGATGATGACTTTGCCAATGCACTTAATTGATAGAATTTTTATTCTAGGATAACCATGGAAAAACTTAGAATTTTACTATGATGCTAAATTTGATGAAACACTGTTGTGGTTTCATTGATTTAAGGAATTCTAGTGAACTTAGGTTGATAATTAAACAAATTGGGGGATTAGAATAAAAATTGGATGAATGCTAGAGGTGCCCGAAATTGGCTCTAGCATGTGCTAAAAAAATTATCGCTAGAGGTGCCCGAAATTGGCTCTAGCATGTGCTAAAAATTTGATCGCTAGAGGTGCCCGAAACCGGCTCTAGTATGTGCTAAAAAAATTGATCACTAGAGGTGCCCAAAACCGGCTCTAGTTGAATAAATTAATTAACTTAAGAAAACTAAAAACAAAACACTAGAGGTGCCCAAAATTGGCTCTAGTTAAAACATGTTAAAAAGAACCCAATGAAGTAAATTGAAAACCTCTTGTTTGCATAGAATCCGAAAAATCAACTTGAACACAACTCCGCGCACACTCACAAGCATTATAGTTTGATTCCGAGTAACTCCTAAGTTTTTCGAAAAATGAAAAGCCAATCATACTTTGTGCCCCGATTCTGAGAATTGAAATCAAGTTCAAAGCTAAGTTTGTGAAAGTTGAAGTCTTGACAGGTAATTATTAGTTTGTATTGCTTGAAGACAAGCAATAGTTCGAGTTTGGGCGTGTGATAAGTGTTCAAAAGTACTATTTTTCTTACCCTTTTTACTCATATTATTGTTAGACTTAAGCTCATATTAGTTGCATAATTAGCCATTCATGCATTAATCCATGTTTCCTTCCATCGTTGAGTTGATTACATAACTTGGTAGTTTTTATGGGAAAATATGCTGCTTTGGTGTGTTTTGTGTGTATGTGCAGAATCACTTGCCAAAGCAAGGCTAGAGCTAGTTGCCAGGGCAATGCATGAAGGATATGTCGAGCTAGTTGCCAGGGCAATGCATAAAGAAGACGCCGAGCCAATTGCCAGGGCAATTGTCGACAAAGAATAAGGTGATATGGTAGTCGAAATTGATGACTAGATAAGCCCAAGATGACGTGGAGCAAAGCTAAATCCCAAAGGAGTTTGATTTCTATGATGAGATTAAAGAAGAATTAAATTCCAAGAAGATATGAGAAGTTCTAGAAGGAATATAATTATAATAAAGAATTATATTCTTTAAAGATAATTTAATTCCAACTTAACTTCCTCCTCAAAGAAGGACTTTGACCTAGCCCTATAAATTAGAGGCCATGCCGTCAACTCCAAGGGAGGGGAAGAGGAGAGAATTTTCGATAAGCATCAAGGGCAAGGAGGATTTCGACAAGCTTCATCCTTCATCTTTTTCTTTCTTGTTCAATTAGGTTAATGCTAGGGATTCTTTATCTTGTGTTTCTTTGGAACCTAGCCATGAACTAAATCTATTTGGCTAAGGTTATTGTGTCTTGTGGTTGTGAGAAACTATTGGATTTTGTTTAGGTAATAAGAGTTTGCACTTTTCTATTCAAGGTTTATTCATTCTTGGTTCTTATTCTTGTTTGCGAGTGAATTGGGAGAGGATCTCGTAACTTCATCTATTTATCTAATATCGGGAGAGTTAGATTCAAGAAACGAATGAATATGATCTTTATTCAATCTATTGATGGTGAAGATTAATCCAGCTTAGGAATAAGTTAAGGATTTCAACGGCTAAGAGGAGTGGAAGATTGGTTGTTGTTCACCATTGATTCACGCAGGGATGTATTATCAAGGCATGCACAAGTAACTAGAGTTTTGACTTAGGGATAAGAAGAAACCATTGAAGAATGCTCTGCCGAACCTTGAAGGTTTCTGCCCAGATGCCCAAGTAGTTGCCCAACTAGTCGCCCAGGCAACCATCGATTAGTTGCCAAGGCAACCCCGTTGTGAAAGTTGCCACGGCAACTGAGTTGCCCGTGCACTCTTTTGCCAAGACGATCCAATCGGCTATCACACCTTTACTCACGATAACCTGGCTTATCTCTCTCATTTGATCTCATTTATTCTTTTACTTTATTGCTTTCTAGATTAGTTATTAGTTAAAACTCCTATAATCTTCTATTTGTGTTTTCTTTTACTTTTTACAGTGCAAGAGACTAGATTCTTGAAGTGGCACTAATCCCTGTGGAGACGATATCTTTTATACTATAACTTGCAATGTGTATACTTGCACAATTGCGTAGCACTTATTACGCGCAACAACATTATAGATATTATGTTTGATATTTGGATCTATTTTGGATATTATCTCTTATGCTTTGATTTTTTTACCCTGTTGATTTTGTGTAAGTTATCCTAGAAGTGTTAGAGCTTGAGGGGGAGTGTAAGTTAACGAGGAGTGTTAGAGTTTTCATTTAAAGTGTAATTAGAGTTTTTTACTAATCAGTAGTTTAGATTTACTAGAAGTCTCATTTAAATTAGGAATAAGTATTATTTAAATTAAAGATAAAAGTATAGTTTTAGTTATATTAAAACTCTATATCAGCATATTTAAAAGGTTTACTCTGTATACATTAGATAATTAAGAATAATAAGAAAATATAGAGAAACACACTGTTCTCTCTGGAAAATAAACCACCATCATTCATTGCATCTTCGGCCACCATGTCCCCTTTCTCACATGTTATCATGAGCCAATAGCGATCTTGATGTCGTCACCACTGCTGCCATCTCTAATCTGAAACAAATCGATGATTTGATTTTTCAGATGTACATCATTTTTCTTTTCCGCTGCTATCATTAGGCCACACTTGTTCCTTGACTTCTCCCTCGTTGGAATCTTACATTTCTGGTGAAATTTCTACTCGTTTAATTTTGCTGTTTTGTTCTCTATTTAATGGTTCTATCTTAGCCAATCAAAAAGATAGATGAAAAGGTTATATTTTATACTTAAAAACTATTTGGTTCTATCTTATCCATCCATCTTAAAAGATAGGAGAAGAGGTTCTAGGTTAACCTTAAAAGCTAGATAATATTTTTTAAGGGATTCTACATCAAAGATCCAAGTTGAAACTCTAGTTGTGTAACTACCAACTTGAGGGGGTGTAGATTCCTTTGATCACTTCTTACATTGTTCGCATCAAACCTTTCAGTCAAAAACTGCATGCTAGAGCATCATGTGGAGCATACCTTTCAGAAAGCAGCTGCATGCTGGAGCATCATGTAGAGCAGTCTTGATATTCCAACTAATGCATCGACCATATCAAGTGTACCATAAGTTGAATGGAATCAACAATTGCTGCGCAAGAACATCATGGTTCTATCCCCACTCTTCAAATCAAAGACTGCCGAGAACGGGGAGCATTTTTCTCTAAGAAACAGAAGAAGAAATATGAGTAGGGCATCACATCCAAGATCCAAGCTGATGTTCTACTACTTTTTCTCACCAGCTTGAGGGGGAGTGTAAGTTATCCGAGAAGTGTTAGAGCTTGAGGGGGGAGTGTAAGTTAACGAGGAGTGTTAGAGTTTTTACTTAATGTGTAATTAGAGTTTATTACTAATCAGTAGCTTAGATTTACTAGAAGTCTCATTTAAATTAGGAATAAGTATTATTTAAATTAAAGATAAAAGTATAGTTTTGGTTATATTAAAACTCTATATATTCCTATTTAAAGGCTTACTCTATATACATTAGATAATTAATAATAATAAGAAAATACAGAGAAACACATTGTTCTCTCTAGAAAATATCATATTCATCTTTTTCAAACAACAAATCCCTAACCACTGATCACACACAAACCACCATCATTCATTGTATCTCCGGCCACTATGGCCCTTTCTCACATTTTAATCTAACAAAAAGGGGGAGAAGTGAGTTTATAAAAATTTTCAAAATCTCACAGCCTTTTAGTAAAAAAGAAGTGTGAAAGACTTAAAATTTTATTTGATTTTGTTATATCAAAAAGGGGGAGATTGTTAAACCTATATTTTGATTTTAATATAACAAGTACTTTGATCAAATAAATAAAATTTTAAGGTATTTGAAATTACTCACAAGAGACAATCATTCGAACATAATTAGCTAACTTTGAAGAAAATATTTTGTATAAGTTAATGTTTTCAAATGAAATATTTTTCTAAGTGTTTTGGTACTCTAAAAGACCATTTTGGTCAGTAAGTACCGATACGACCCCTAGCGTACAAGTACAAGTTTTTATTACTATAATCCAAAATAGTAAATGAGTACCGTATAACCCATAGCATACCAGTATGGGTATTTAATATTTTTCCTTTCAAATGGCTTATCAGTACCGGTACGATGAATGTAACGACCCGAATTTTAGAATCTGATAGTTGGTTCAACCTAAAGCGTGGGCTTCACGTTTAGCCTTTGTGAGCCTTGGGGGCTAACATTTTGGTTATTGGGCTAGAGACTTTGGCTTGGGTTGTGAATGATGAGATGATTGAGGGGTAAAGGTATAAAACTCTTATTTTGAAAAGGGTGGAGCTGATTTCTCTTAATGAATGCTGCAAAAGTAAGGGAAGGTGATATCACTTTGTCCCTTGTTCCCTAATCCTCTTCCATCTCTATCTTCTTGCTAAGAGCCAAAGAAGAAGACTCATTCTTTGTCATTTTGAGTTGGATTTTCAGAGTGCTTGTGAAGGGAAGTTTCATCGGCATCAAAGGATCTATCTAGCAAGATAAGGATGGAAGATTTTGGTAGAGTTTGGTGAATGATGAGTTTTGGTGGGGGTTAAAGAGGAAGAATGGGAATATGGGATTTGACTCCATTCCTTATAGTTAAATCATCCCATAGTCTCTTTTAATCTTCTAGCAATATTGTAATTCGTCTTATAATGTTTCCTTGTAGTTAAAGAAGTAGGAAACTCTTCCAAGGAGATCGGGAAGAAGAAAGCTTGAAGGGATTTGGTTGGAGGCTTCCTTTTTAGCTTTAGGATGAAGGTTAGTACACCACTAACTCCATTGTGTTCCTAGAAATCATGAATTTGATTGCTTTGTGGTTTGGTTGACATTTTGGTTGCTTGAATGCTTGAAGCCTCTAAAATGGTAAATCTTAAGATTGAGGTTAATATGGCTATAATTTGGTAGGAAACCACTTAAACCACTTCCCATAACTTGTAGGTTCGTGTTGGGACCTTAACTTTGGGTTTTGGGGGTATGATAGGTGATTTGGGAACTCTAAAAAGTGAATTCTGGGTTTGAGTATCGATACGGGTTAGCTCCGTATCGATACCCTGTGTTAATCTTGATGAACACATGCAATTCTTGAAGGGCATATTGATACCCCTTGTTCTACAAGAATTTCAGTATCCAAAATCAGTATCGATATGCTTGAGAGTGTATTGATAAAAATGGGGTATCAATACACGAACCTTGTGTACCGGTATAGGGTGTTGAGTTAAGCCCATTTCGAACACAAACCAGGTATCGATATTCATTGGATAATCTGCCCAAAAATAAGATTTGAGTTTGAGGGACCTATAATTCGAGAACTAAGGCCTAATGGGTTTCTAAAGTGGTAAAATAAATAGTAAAATAGAGAAACTAAGATTTAAACTTCATATACGAGCTTAATGGGTAATAACTTAAGTAAAACATTGGGTGACTTATTATGTTGTTTGAATAAGGATCCTTGGTGGATCGAATAATGAATGTATGCCACGTAAGGGCATTATTATAGTTGAGTCACCTTGGTTGACGGGGATTCTGGATAATCATGTGGAAAGAGAGTATTGCAACACCATGGTCAAGATTCCAAATGTATAAACCCGAGGCTTAGTGGGACATAACTCATTCGATGGCTCGATGAGAGATTCTGAGCATGAGTGTGTGTACCCGATGCTTAGTGGAATCGGGCCTCACTTAGAGTGTGTGTACCCGATGCTTAGTGGAACCAGGCCTCACTCCAAGTTTGTTGAAATTATTCGTATGGTTGCTATGTGAGATTATCTACTTCTTATTGTTGATATATGTTGAGGCGGCTAGAGATAGAGCTATATTGATATGATGTGATTGCCATATTGTCATATCAAAACTACATGCTCTTATTTATGATTTGCATGAAGCATGATTGAGTGGACGAGTATCCACTGCGCTTCGCTAGCACAACATTCAAAATTTTTGTTTTCGTTTATAGGTTAATAGGTTGGCATACAGTATTGGAGCACCATCAGAGTAAGACTTTAGCATTGACTTGTGTCTGAGCATAATACCGAGGATGGTGGTTTGTTAGTCTAGCTTCGTGTAGAACTTACCTTAGTGCAAGAGATCAAGAGGGCACAAGTGTTAGACGAAGAGTTGGTGACAAAGATTGAGATGGTTTAGAGGGGCGAGGCATCCGATTTTAAGGTACGAGATGGTGAGATCTTTTACTTCAAAGATTGATTATGTGTCTCAGCTTTGGAAGATTTGCGAGACCGTATCCTACGAGAGGTGCACCATAGTTTGTTTGCTCTACAACCGGGGAGTAACAAGATGTACCAAGACCTTCATACTTTTTATTGGTGGCCTAGCATGAAAATAGATGTATCTAAGTTTGTGACAAGATGCTTAGCTTGTCAGCAAGTTAAGGCCGAACATCAGGTTTCTTCAAGCTTGCTTCAGCCCATTCAGATCCCACAATGGAAGCGGGATCGAGTGACCATGGATTTTGTAACAGGGTTACCATTGACACAAAAGAAGTGTGATGCCATTTGGGTGATCGTGGATCATTTGACTAAATCTGTTCATTTCTTGCCTGTGCGTATGGATTATACGCTTGAGAGGTTGGTCCGATTGTACATACAAGAGATAGTAAGGTTACATAGAGTGCCATCATCGATCATATCGGATAGAGATCTGAGTTTTATGGAAAGGTTATGGAAGAAGATACATGAAGCTTTGGATACCAAGTTGCATTTCAGTACGACTTTCCACCCTTAGACTGATGGTCAGTCTGAGGTACTTATATAGATCCTAGAGGATATGATTTGTTGTTGCATCACTGACTTTCGAGAGAAGTTGGGAAGAGCAGCTACCGCTTGCAAAATTTGCTTATAATAACAGCTTTTAATCGAGTATCAAGATGGCCCATTTTGAGGCCTTGTATGGACGTAAATGTAGGACACTCTTGTGTTAGACCGAGCTCTATGAGAGAAGAATTGTGGGATCAGATTTAATTAGGCAAACAAAAGAGAAGGTTTAGATAATCAAAGAAAAACTGTAAGTAGCTTTTGACCGCCAAAAAGCTTATGCGGATCGGAAATACAAGCACATCGAGTATGAGGTGGATGACAAGGTGTTCCTCAAGGTGTCATCGTGGAAAAGAGTAATTCACTTTGGGCGGAAGGGCAAGTTGAGCCTGAGGTTCATTGGACCATATGAGTTTCTTGAGAGGGTTGGACCTGTGGCTTACCGTTTAGCCTTGCCCCCAGAGATAGCACGTATGCACAACGTGTTCCATGTGTCTATGTTGAGACGCTACCATTCTGATCCTTCTCACTTATCCCGCTTGAAGAAACTAAGATCAACACTGACTTGTTCTACAAGGAAGAATCGATAAGAGTTTTGGATAAAGGAGTCAAGGAACTTCGAAACAAGTGTATACCCTTGGTGAAGATGCTATTTAGGAACCATGAGGTTGAGGAAGTCACGTGGGAGGTAGAAAAATACATGAAGCTACTTTACACGCATTTATTTCTGAAAGGTAAATTTCAAGGATAAAATTTTCTTTTAAGAGGGAAGAATTGTAACAACCTGAATTTCATAATCTGATGGTCAGTTAAACCTAAAGCATAGGCTCCGTGTTTGGGCCTTTGTGAGCCTTGGGGGCTAACATTTTAAGGGGTAAATATGCAAAATTCTTATTTTGAAAAAGGTGGAGCTAATTTCTCTTAATGAATGCTGCAAAAGTAAGGGAAGGTGATATCACCTTGTACCTTGTTCCCCAATCCTCTCCCATCTCTATTTTCCTCCCAAGAGCCAAAGACAAAGACACATTCTTTGTCATTTTGAGTTGGATTTTCGGAGTGCTTGTGAAGGGAAGTTTTATTGGCATCAAAGGATCTATCTAGCAAGGTAAGGATGAAAGATTTTGGTGGAGTTTGGTGAATGATAAATTTTGGTGGGGGTTAAAGAGGGAGAACAGGAATAAGGGTTTTGACTCCACTCCTTATAGTTAAGCCATCCCTTTAGTCTCTTTTAATCTTCAGTAATGTTGTAATTCGTCTTACAACATTTCCTTGTAGTTAAAGAAGTGGGAAATTCTTCCAAGGAGCTTGCGAAGAAGAATGCTTGAAGGGCTTTGGTTGGAGGCTTCCTTTTCAGCTTTAAGATCAAGATTAGTACACTACTAACTCATTTGCGTTCCTGGAAATCATGAATTTGATTGCTTTGTGGTTTGGTTGACATTTTGGTTGCTTGAATGCTTGAAGCCTCTAAAATGGTAAATCTTAAGATTAAGGTTAATATGGCTAAAATTTGGTAGGAAACAACTTAAACAAATTCCTATAACTTGTAGGTTCGTGTTGGGACCTTAACTTTGGGTTTTGGGGGTATGAGAGGTGATTTGTGAACTCTAGAAAGTGAATTTTAGGTTCGAGTATCGATACGGATTAAATGCGTATCGATACCCTGTGTTAATCTTGATGAACACAGGCAATTCTTGAAGGGCATATCGATGCGCCTAAGAAGGGTATCTATACCCCTTGTTCTAAAAGAATTCCAATAGCCAAAATTGTTATCCGTACGCTTGGGAACGTATCAATACCAATGGGGTATTGATACACGGACCCTGTGTATCAGTACGGGGTCTTGAGTTAAACCCCTTTCAAACATAAACCATGTATCGATACATGTAAGTGGGTATCGGTACCCACTAGAGCGTATCGATACTCGTAGGTGGGTATCGATACTCACTGGACAATCTGCCCAAAAAATAAGATATGAGTTCGAAGAACCTATAATTCGAGGCCTAAGGCCCAATAGGTTTCTAAAGTGGTAAAATGAATAGTAAAATAGAGAAACTGAGATATAAACTTCATATACGAGCTTAAGGGTAATAACTTAAGTAAAACCTTGGGTGACTTGTCGTGTTGTTTGAATAAGAATCCTTGGTGGATCGAATAATGAATGCATGCCACACAAAGGCATTATTATAGTTGAGTCACCTTGGTTGATGGGGATTTCAGATACCCATGTGGAAAGATAGTATTGCAACACCATGGTCAAAATTCCAAATGTATGAACTCGAGGCTTAGTGGGACTGGGACTCATTCGAAGGTTCGATGAGAGATTTCGAGTATGAGTGTATGTACCCGATACTTAGTGGAACCGGGCCTTACTCAGAGTGTATGTACCCTATGCTTAGTGGAACTAGGCCTCACTCCAGGTTTGTTGATATTATTCTTATGGTTGCTATATGAGATTATCTACTTCTTATTGTTGATATATGTTGAGGAGGCTAAAGATAGCGCCACATTGATATGAAGTGATCACCATATTGTCATCTCTAAAATGCATACTCTTATTTATGATTTGCATGAAGTATGGTTGAGTGGAAGTGTATCCACTGAGCTTTGTTAGCTCAGAGTTCGAAATTGTTGTTTCCGTTTGCAAGTTAGTGGGTTGGCGTGCAGTATTGGAGCACCATCGGAATAGGACTTCAGCATCGAATTGTGTCCGAGTACAGTACTTAGATTATTGGGTTGTGTATTCATAGGACCCTATGTTGTATTGTAACTCATATTTTGGCTTTTAACTTAAGTGTCGAATGCTTTTATCTATGCAGTTTAAATGAAGCTCCTCATGTAATAATTTTTAACTATGATTTCAATTTGGAATATTGAACTTAATGGATTTTATGAATGAATGAGGTTTGGGCTAAATCTAGATGAAAATTTGTATGGTAATGGTTTGGGCCTAATGCCAAAATGTGACATCTGAGTTGAGTTTGTTACATTTAACCTCGTACCGATACACGTAAGAGCTTAAAATATTTTTTCAACACTTTGAGTACCTGTATGGTAAACCCATACCGATACGATATGCTTAATACTTAGAGATTTGTACTCTAAGTATCAGTATGACCTCGAGCATACCGATGCCCAAAGCTTCATTGAAACTCCAATGAGCAATTTCAGTACTAATACGGCCTTTAGCGTACCGATACCCCTTACTCCGTACTAATATACAGCCTTGCGTACTGGTACGCTCTATAATACTAACAACTATTTCTTCTTTAGGCAGGTACCAATACGAACACTCGTATACCGATACCCACAGTGGCCAAACAACATTTAATGCGAGAAAATTACATCTCAACGACTATATTCAATTACCAAACAACCCAAACGGTTGAAAATCAATGAGAGGTTATTAAAAACAAGCTCCAAAGCTTCTTCAGTAAGATAACCATTCTAAAGCATTCAAGCAAAAATCCAAAGTTCTTAACCTCTTCATTGTAATATCTTGTACATGCTTGAGTGAGCATCTTGTATTTTTATTTTCATCAAGTGTTGGGGTTTTAGTGAGCTGATAATTGTGCAAACAAACTCCTTTGGAAGATTCTCAAAGTTCGCTTATTTGTACTCAAATTTTAGGAAATAGGTCACTAGACTTTGGGGTATAAGTCTAGGTGATTTGTGAGGTTATCTCCTTTGGCCTAAAAGGAAAGAAAAAATAGTGAATTTGTGAAATCCTTAGTGTGGTAAGTAAGGTAGTGGATGTAGACCATGTTTAGAAGGTTGAACCACTATAAATCATCTTGCAAATTTGTCTTTCTTTTTGCAATTTGCTCCCACCATTTTTAAATTGCCAATTTACCCCCTCTTGGCCATTATCCATCGATTGATCAACTCAACAATTTATTTTCCTCAAACCAGATCATGACAAGTGTCACGATTTGACTGAAAGAAAATAAATTGCACAGTAAAAGTCATGGCTAAAATCAAACCTAGGTTTTTTTGAAAGGGTAAACTACTTAAATGACCACCTAGCTATGAGAGTAGTTCCGATATGACCATCATATTTTCAATTGTTTCATTATGAACACTTAACTATTTAAGTGGTATCAATCAAGCCAATTGTCGTTAAAACGTAAAGAGAGGTTGACGTGATAGTTAACAAAATTTCATATAATTACACGTTTGGTCCTTGTTACTTACTCGATCTATCAATTTGGTCTCAACTTTAATTTAATAAAATAAATTAATCATTTAATTAGGTGGCCACACAAGTCATCACCTTGGAGCAAGAAAATAAAAGCAACCGGTTATGGCTTTGGTTGTTTGACAGTATTCAATCTAGGATAAGATTGTGGTACATGACATGCCTTTGCTACTAAACCATGTGCATATTTGTTATACAAATTACAAAAATTAATGTATGTGTTAATTTGTAGTTAATACTAGGAAAAAGAAATAAATATGAATTATAGGGACTTGAACATTACACACTTGGGATGCATAAAAAATCTAAAACCACTTAAAAATCTAATAATTCTATTAAATTTGACAATATCTTATATATTTTTAAATTATAGTTAATGCATGATTTAAAATAAAAATAGATTTAAGATTTTCATATTTTCAAACTAAATGTAATATATTTTTTCTTTTACATATTTATTTTTATAGTTTCACACATATAATCATTAAATTGATTTTTTAACCTAATTAATAATTCTAATTTTTATTAAAAATTTAGATTAAATTATTATATATATATGAAATTATATTAAACATTCAAAAACTTTAGAATTATATTAAAAATTCATTTAGTGAATCCAAACTCAAGAACATAACTCAAATGAATTTATCTTGTGATTTGAATTATATTCGTGAGTTTGAGTTTGTCAAATGAATTTTTATATAATTTTATTTTTTTATATAATTTCACAAATATAATAATTTAATTAAGATTTTTTAATAAAATTAAAATTATTAATTTAGTTAAAAATACAAAAAAAAATTAAAACCATTTTTTTAAAATCATGGATTAACTATAATGTGGATTAGTATAAGGCACGTCTTGTATCTAAAGGATATACTATGAAAGATCTCATTAATTTTGTAGAGACTTTCTCTCCAGTTCATTGAAAGACTCTTTTAGGATAATTATGGCACTTGTTGCTCATTTTAATCTTAAGCTACATTAGATGGATGTTAAGCTTGTGTTTTCAATGGCGACATTGAAAAACTATTTATATGGTACAATCATAGAATTGTATCTTATGATACAAAATCAATGATATGTAAATTTAAGAAATCCATCTATGAGCTTAAGTAGAACTCTCATTAATGATACTACAAATTTCACATTGATTATCTCATTTGGTTTTGAGATAAATTTGGTTGATAATTGTATATACTACAAGTTCAATAGGAATAAACCAAGTGAAACTCATATTATTAAAGATGACAATTTTAGTCTTACTCAATGCCCTAAAAGTAATCTTGAAATTTAGAAAATATAAATGATTGCCTATGCATATGCTATTTAGATATTACATACATTGCTGGAATGTTGGGCAGATAATTAAGCAACTCTATTATGAACCATTAGATAATAGCCAAGAGGGTTATGAGATATCTTTAGAGAAAAAAATTTCGTGCTCACGTATCGAAATTCTGTTAAGTTAGAGATCATTCGGTTAGCTGATGGGTGTCGAATCCACAAAAAATAAATTGCGTACATTATTGGATTTTCGTAGATGCGGTAAGCAGAGTCAAACCCACAGAGAGTGGTAAGAGATGTAAGTTTACTAACTAATGATAGTGCGAATAAAAAGTAAATAAGGGGGTTTTGTTTTGTATGTTGCGAACGAGATAAAAGAAAGCAATAAGATTGAGGTTGTGCGAATGGTTGATGGATCCTCGCTAAGGTTTTTCTTGGTATTTCAATCCAAGTTATTAGATCATAGACTTCAAAGGATAACCTGCATAATTCTTCAAGTAGCATTGTTTTTAAGTTAGATGATAATGTATAAATAACCTAAAAGTTCTCTTCTTTTAATTAGTTAACAACCTAATAGTCCATAAGTTGTTTAACACTTATTATCTAGGTTAAATTCCTTAGATAGTCCACTTTAGAATGAAACTTATCAAATAGCATTAAGTGATTAAGAGACCAAACACATATATTCAAAAAGCGAGAATCCACACAAGTTAAATATATGATTTCTTACCTTCAAAAACCATAGTCCAGGTTTTCTTACCACTCGCATCAATAATCCATGAATTGGTTGATTGCATATGTATAATCCAACATACACAATAGAAATAAGCCCAGAAGATATGAAAATACTATTGAATTATGAAGAATATAGAGAACAAGAAGTCTCACTAATTACTGAATTGAAAATCTTGAAACAACACTCGGCTAGAAACTAAAGGTTTAGCTACTAATAGAGTAGTTGGAAGCAAGAAGGATTTTCTAGGGTTAAAAAGGTTGTGTCACTCTCTTCTCCTATGATCCTATTTATAGGTGTGGAATTATACATCAAGTAGGGGAAGGAGTTACAATAAAGTACAGATCCTAATCCTACATCAAATGTAATTTAATTTAAAGTGAAAGTCTAATTAAAGAGAGATTTCTTCTCTTCCAAGAAACTATGGCAGCATAGGATTCCTTATGCGTGTCTACCTCTAGCGTCCGCATAGCTTATTCGTAAGTGTTCAACATTCGTATAGTTCTTTTGTGTTTCAGCATTCATATTACCAGACAAGTCAGCGGTCGTAAACAGCGTTAGCAGCTGTCGTTCACACTCTAAGGTTCGTGAATGGTATCATCATTGCATTTTGTTTGTCTATGATTCTTTGTCCACTTAAGCGTTTGTAATCTGAATTCAACTTTCATAGTTTTACCTTAGCCGTTTGCGTTCATTGGTCTGCATAAGGAGTTTTGTCAGCGTCCACTCCCTGTTCCACGTCTGCTCGCAATGTTCCAGTGTTCGCAGCCAACACTCCTGTCTAATTGCATGTCAACATTCAGATGTACTAGTTTGTAACTCTACTTCCACATCAGTTCGCATGGTCTGTCTTGGTTTATTCGCACTTGAATGTTTGCATCTTTGTACTGAATTTTGGATGTTCATAGCCCTTGATCGCAGGTCGTTCTCCAAAGTGTAAAAATTGTGCTAATATCCTCTTTTTATGCATGGAATATTATTTAGCCATTAAAACACCCTGAAAGCCAAATAGGAACCAAAACAAGGACCTGTAGATAGATTAGTATGCTAAAACATGGGGAATTATATAAGAAATACATGAAAATATACGAATTATCATATGCTCCCACACTTAGATTTTTGCTTGTCCTCAAGCAAACTTCAAAACCCAAGGTCTATTCAGTAAATAGAAAGGATAAGAATATTAATAAGTCATGATTGCAATTTAGCACAAGCAAATAGTCATCCAATTAATTTCATGAAGTCAAGGATAGAACAGAATCAAAAACACTCGCATAGGGTTCACTCTTATTCGCTCAATGTGTTTAAGGGAAAACAACACTCAAGTCAAAGTATGTAAAAGATTCTTACCATAGGCTCACAAATATATCACATCTCCACCACTGTTCGGATCGATTCACAAGATCAAAATGTCTTTCATCAGGTTGTAAAGGGGCTTAGGAAAGGGTATGATGAGAAATATTTTTGGGCTCTTAGAATTTAAAAAAAAATTATACTTCTTTTTTTCCTTTTCTTGTGTATCAAGCATTTGCATAATTAATCTTTAGGAGAACAAGGATTCATCTCTGTTCGCACAACTTGTCTTTTCAGTTTCTTTTTTTCCTTTTTTTATTTTTTGAACAAGACAAGATTTTTTTATTTTTCCTTTTTTTCTCCTTTTACTTTTTCTCTTTTTTCTTGATCTTTCTTTATTTTCAAGAAGATATATAGTTCTCAAATTCGATTGAAAATTGGGGAAATCAACAAAAAGGAATTCTTGTAATGTGGTTAATTTCCAAACAAAAGGCTTAGGCTTAAAAGTGGTTTTCTAAGTGTCAAATATACTAGGGTAGGCTTTTTGGCTCGTGGTTCATACCTAAGTGCCTTAATCATCTCAATTAATTCAATCATGTGTGGTCTCAACATGTATAACAGTGAAAGTTCTAGAAGAAACTAATCATGCTTGATAAACACTCAATGAAAGAAAAATATGAAGCATAAAAGATGTATGTTTTTTAAGGCTCAAGTCTCACAAAAAGGGTTTATGTTGTGTACAATTCTATCCATCTGACTATCAAATCAATTAATCAAACAAGATTTGCAAGGCTGAAAATTCATCAATTCTAATTTACTAACCATATCAAACTCAGTTTTACTTTAGGATCTAAAGTTTCATAAATTTCAGCATGTTGGTTCAAAGCAAAAAATTCATGCAAAAGTAGGTCTAAGTCATTAATACGCATGAAATCCTCATATTAGATCTTATATCTAACATTCGCATATGTAACACCCCTTTCTCGTATCCATCACCGAATACGAGTCAAAGATGTCACATGACACTTTATAAAACAATTCACTCTTAAAAATTGGTAAAATTTTGTTTCTAATAAATTAAAAGACAAAATCAGATGTGTACAATTCTATCCATCTGACTATCAAATCAATTAATCAAACAAGATTTGCAAGGCTAAAAATTCATCAATTCTAATTTACTACCCATATCAAACTCAGTTTTACTTTAGGATCTAAAGTTTCATAAATTTCAGCATGTTGGTTCAAAGCAAAAATTTCATGCAAAAGTAGGTCTAAGTCATTAATACGCATGAAATCCTCATATTAGATCTTATATCTAACATTCGCATATGTAACACCCCTTTCTCGTATCCATCACTGAATACGAGTCAGAGATGTCACATGACACTTTATAAAACAATTCACTCTTAAAAATTGGTAAAATTTTGTTTCTAATAAACTAAAAGACAAAATCAGAGCTCTCTCCACCTTTCAAAAATAACAAAATGACTATTCAATAAATAATTTCAGCATGTTGGTTCAAAGCAAAAATTTCATGCAAAAGTAGGTCTAAGTGATTAATACGCATGAAATCCTCATATTAGATCTTATATCTAACATTCGCATATGTAACACCCTTTTCTCGTATCCATCACCGAATACAAGTCAGAGATGTCACATGACACTTTATAAAACAATTCACTCTTAAAAATTGGTAAAATTTTGTTTCTAATAAATTAAAAGACAAAATCAGAGCTCTCTTCACCTTTCAAAAATAACAAAATGACTATTCAATAAATAATAGACTCTGAAGCAAAATAGACAATTTCATTTTATACATGCCGCTAAAATTAATCAAAAACCTTAAGTAGGATGTCCTTACTATGGTAGCTTGATTGAATTCTCTGAACTTGATGTAATGCCTTGCTTACTCCAATATCTTGAACCACCTACGTGTGCAAAATCAAACACACGCTAAGTATGAACTTAGTGAGGCAATTAGTAAACTATTTAGTTAAATCCTGTGATCATACATTACATTATATCATATGACAATGCAATACAATTCCCTGCAAAATGGAAAGCGATCCCAGTACAATTTATATCATAACATAAAACAAATATAAGTATCATGCTGTCAATATTCATCAATCATCAACTAGTCATTTATAGTATAACATTCTTTAAAGATAGCCCAAAGTATGTAATATGAGATCAAGGTACTCGAGTCACATGAATAAGACACCAGAGTGTTTAACGTGAACATGTAAATGAGTACGTACTTGAGGATGCTCTTTGCTCCTCATAAAAGCACCTTGTTAGTGCCATTAGCACTATGGGCATGGATCCCCAGGGTGCACACCAAGGGCTTGGGTCCCAAAGGTGTATGTGACACCATCGTAGTCACAAAAACATGAAATCATATCATAACTTGAGTGATGCAGCTGCTAAGGACTCTATGGCATGCCAACTATACCATGGATTCTCATAAATAAATACTTGGGCATTTCATTTCATTATCAATCAATCATCACCATTCATGTAAATGTGTAATTCACATCCCATATTTCATCATAATTATTCATATGTACTTACCATTACTGTATTATGCATCACATCGATTCTTCCAGTGTATCATAATCAAAGTCCGTAACATGACTGAAATGGTTATCATAGAGGTGAAAATGTACTTTACATGACACACGGTCTATCATGTTCAGAATA
This sequence comes from Hibiscus mutabilis, assembly GCA_019671005.1. NCBI lineage: Eukaryota > Viridiplantae > Streptophyta > Magnoliopsida > Malvales > Malvaceae > Hibiscus > Hibiscus mutabilis. Next base: position 10,265,684 of record CM033742.1, read on the forward strand.
ACATACCAACATACTTATCAGGTAGTTTTTATTATATAGTGTTAATAATTTTATTATGTCCATTATCTTGCCACTTGCAGACATAAATTATAATTTCTGATCGGTTTATAACTTTTAAACAATGCATTTTCATCTTCAGATCAGGGTCGACTTATCGCAAGTCTTCCCTTTATAATTAACATACATATAAATGTTGCACTCACCTTGGCCACTTAACACAATGCTTCACTAAGTCCTAGTTCGATCCTTTCTTTCATAGTACCTTGAACCTTCTTTGATTCAGACTTGACTTCATTAATCACATGAATACAACAAAATATTTGTTAGATTCAAATCTATCAATACCTTAAACATGTTGTCTAATATATTCATTCGAATATAAAATTTCCAAATATTTTTAATTTCTTCCTTGTACTGTTCAAAAACTCATTATGGTCCTTAGTGACCAATTTGAACTTCTAATAATTCTTCTGAGCTTGCTAACAAACATTTAAATACAAAATGTTTCAAATTCGATTTTCTGATAAATTGTGCTACCTTCAAAGATTTACTTATACAGGGCAGAATACATAATGGATTTTAATTTAGTTTATACTGTAGAAACTAGATTTGATAACGGTTCTAACGGTATAAGCCACATAAATTAGGAAAATCTACCAAAATTATAAAAATTCTTTACATTCACGTCACAGAGCTATCCAGGCAGAAATTGCTGTGTAATTTTTCTGACCTTCTTTCGAATAAAAATCCATATCTTTTAACACCAAACTCGAAATTAGTTTCAGTTTGTTGGAAACGAAACTATACTAACAAATCTTTACAATGGTATAAAATTTATCATTTTAACATTTTTTGTAGAATTTATGGTGAATTTTTAAACTTACTTCCATAATTCAAATTCCAACATAACTTTCCATAAATAACTTCTAATTTACACCATCTGCTCCTTATTTCTTTACTTGTCAATTTAGTCCCATTACTTTACTTCAAATGACTAGAATAAAGCTTGTATTCATATGTTCTCTTTACATCCTTCATCAAAATAAGCGTAAACCTTTACTTCTCTAATTTCTCTTGATTTGTCGAGATGGTCACCAAAATTTCAAATATAAGGATTCAAGCTTCTTAACTTTGCAAATTAGTCCTCCAATCAAAATTACTACCTTAATTCCATCATTTTAACTAAAAATCAGATTTACTCCTTCTACATATCCTCTTTGCCGAATAGACCATTCAAGTTCGACAATTTGTCAAAATGGTCACTAATGTGATTAATCATCGATTTAGCATTCTAAATTTATTTTCATGTATCTAACATCATTAATAATATAAATAAAAATCAAATTCATACATCAGATCTGGTCCCTTAATTTTGAAGCTTGCCGAAATGGTCCCTATGTATTTAGCTTAGGGTTTTGCTTCCAAACAACAAATCAAGCTTACTAGATCATTAATCCAACATCAAAAACCCTAAGTTAGACTTGAATCCATAAACCCTAATCTTCTCTATACAAACCGAAGTATGTAGGTTTTAAATCCCAACTCAATAACATGATTTTAACATCATACAAGCACGATTCTAACTTAAAATCAACAATGGATTTATAAAATCAGAAAAGCCCTAATTTGTTCATAGACCCTAATTTCTTCCTCATATCAAATCTCATCAACCAAGCAAGTATTCTATGAATTACTTACATCAAAAGATAGAGCTCGAAAAGTAGAACAACTTTGTAGTTTGAAAGATTACCTGAAAACCGAGATTCAGGGCTTAAATTGAGCTTGTAAAATTTTTCTCTTCTTTTTCTCTTCACCAACGTTTTGGAGAGTATATTTGCTGATAATTCCTTCATATTTCATATATTTATGACACTTGTATCATTAAAAATGAATTTTTAATTCAATAAATTCCATTTTCCAAAAATACCCTCCAACTAGATTTATATTTCTAATTTGCCATTTTGTAACATTACAACTAGACTTAGTTGGATTCTAATCAGCCACTATTCATCCATAAAATAAATCTCAAAATTCCCTCCAAGTCCTTTTTGGGAAAAATGACCAAAACGCCTTTTACTGATCAACTCACTTACAAAATTGCCATTCCATGTCATTTCAATTGATTTAAAATTTTCCCGATCCCTTTTAACATCCAAATATCCAAAAAAATGATATTTTATGACTCTTATAAGGTCTATGGAACTATCTTTGAAATTTTAGCTCGATCCGATTATCCGAATATTTGTTCGAACTTTATCGCTTTATAGCCATTAATACAAACTCTGCACGAAAACCTAGGTAACACAGAAATGTCATTCTTGGGGGTAAACTATTCATTTACGGGGTTAAAATATATAACTTTTGAAAATTACACTTTGATCCCTAAATTTTTGCAAAGTTTATACTTTAGCCACAAAACATTCAAAATTTACATTTTGGTCACTAGCCAAAAATTGGGATATTACATCATAATACCCTCCCCCACACTTAAATTGAACATTATCCTCAATGTTCCTACGTATTCGAATAGAAATATGCAATTAAAAGTTTAGGGGAGAAGAGTACTCCCTCTTTCGCAAGGTGGCTATGTAAGGTGCGGATAGTTTGGGTGTGGAGTCATGTTCTAGATGCTGCGAACAGTTCTTGTGCAAAGAGCGAGGCTACCTCGCTCACACTTGAATTCTATCATGGTCTGCAAGGGGAAGTTTGTGAACCATTGCAGTCTTATATGGCACACCAGTATGTTGTGTGGATAGATTACTTAGGTGAACAATCTGGGTGCGTATGTCTGATGATGCAAACGTAAGATTGTGAATGTTTTCCTATGAGGGTCTGGTTCGTGAAGCCTTTGCTGTTGCAGATGCTCCTGTGTTCATGGTGCAGCGCTACATCCACGAGTGTTAACCATTGTTTCCTAAAACAAACAAAGAAAAACATAAAAGCTCCTAAAATGTAATTATTATGATACTGTAAATAAACTTAAAATTAAATCAAGGGTTGCCTCCCATGTAGTACTTTTTTTTAACATTTTTGGCTCGACGTGACTCTCTTATTCATGTTACGGTTAGAAGGTGTTCGTCAGAAGGTTTGTCCTTAATTGATTTGAACACTTTCTTCTGCCATGGTAGCTGTATTGCAAGTTTATAGGGAGGTTCTAAATTGATTGGTTGGATCCCTAGATCCAGTTGTTGTTTGCCACTATGGCTGGATCAGCTCCTATCTTCAATATGTATGGGTCATCCCATAGTTACGGCTTTGCATTGTATGTGATCTTATCTTTCTTAATTCACGAGGTGTATGTTGGGAATGTCTTTGTCACAAGATTGTTTGCGACGTCCGCGTACCATGGTATGATGTCTTTTTACGCCAGGAGTAGTCCTGATCTAATATCTTGATCGCCAGGTTTCTTGATGCTTAGCTCAACCTTGTGAACTATGTTGCGCGTAATAAGTGCTACGCAATTGTGCAAGTATACACGTCGTAAGTTATAGTATAAAAGATATCGTCTCCACAGGGATTGGTGCTACTTCAAGAATCTAGTCTCTTGCACTGTAAAAAGTAAAAACACAAATAAAAGATTATAGAAGTTTAACTAATCTAGAAAGCAAATAAGTAAAAGAAAAGATGAATTCAATTGAGAGAGAGAGAGAGGCTAGGTTATCGTGAGTTGAGGTGTGATAGCCGATTGGATCGTCTTGGTAAAAGAGTGCACGGGCAACTCAGTTGCCGTGGAAACTTGCACGACGGGGTTGCCTTGGCAACTAATTGATGGTTGCCTGGGCGACTAGTTGGGCAACTACTTGGGCGACTGGGCAGCAACTTCATGGTTCGGCGGAGCGTTCTTCAATGGTTTCTTCTTATCCCTAAGTTGAAACTCTAGCTACTTGTGCATGCCTTGATAATACATCCCTGCGTGAATCAAGGGTGAACAACAACCAATCTTGCGCTCCTCTTAGCCGTTGAAATCCTTAACTTATTCCTAAGCCGGATTAATCTTCACCATCATTGGATTGCATAAAGATCATATTAATTCGTTTCTTGAATCTAACTCTCCCGATATTAGATAAATGGATGAAATCATGAGATCCTCTCCCAATTCACTCGCAAGCAATAATAAGAACCAAGAATGAATAAACCTTGAAATAGAAAAGTGCAAACTCTTATTACCTAAACAAAAACCAATAGTTTCTCACAACCACAAAACATAATAACCATAGCCAAGTAAATTTAGTTCATGGCTAGGTTCCAAAGAAACACAAGATAAACAATCCCTAGCATGAACCCAATCGAACAAGGAAGAAAAGCTGAAGCTTGTCGAAAATTCCCCTTTTGCTTCCTCTTGGTCTTGTCGAAATTCCCTCTTGCTCTCCCTTTGGATTTGTCGAATTTCCTTGCTATTTATAGGGCTAGGCCAAAGTCCTTCTTTGAGAAGGAGTTTGAGTTGGAATTAAATTATCTTTAAAGAATATAATTCTTTATTATAATTTTATTCCTATTAGAACTTCTCCTATCTTCTTGGAATTTAATTCTTCTTTAATCTCTGCATGGCAATCAAATTCCTTTGGGCTTGGGCCTTGCTCCATGTCATCTTGGGCTTGTAAAGTCATGAATTTCGACATCCATATTGCTTTTGGTCTTTGTCGACAAATGCCATGGCAACTGGCTCGGCGTCTCCTTCATGCATTGCCCTGGCAACTAGCTCGGCATTGCTTTGGCAAGTGATCCTGCACATATACACACAAAAACACACCAAAGCAGCATCTATTTCCACAAAAATCACCAAGTTATGTAATCAAGCTCAACGATTGAAGGAAACGTGGATTAATGCATAAATGGCTAACTATGCAACTAATATGAGCCTAAGTCTAACAATAATATGAGTAAAAAGGGTAAGAAAAATAGTACTTTTGAACACTTATCACACCCCAAACTCGAACTATTGCTTGTCCTCAAGCAATGCAAACTCATAATTACGCCAAGACTTCAAATTTTCACAAACTTAGCTTTGAACTTGATTTCAATTCTCTGAACGGGGGCACAAAGTATGATTGGCTTTTTATTTTTCGGAAAACTGAGGAGTTACTCGGAATCAAACTATAATGCTTGTGCGTGTGTGCGGAGTTGTGTGCAAGTTGATTTTTCGGATTCTATGCAAACAATAGGTTTTCAAATTACTTTATTGGGTTCTTTTTAACATGTTTTAACTAGAGCCAATTTGGGCACCTCTAGTGTTTTATTTTTAGTTTTCTTAAGTTAATTTAATTGACTAGAGCCGGTTTGGGCACCTCTAGTTAAAAAAATTGTTAACGCCTCCTAGAGCCAGTTTCGGCACACCTCTCTGATCAAGTTTTTAGCATATGCTAGAGCCAATTTGGGCACCTCTAGCCTTCATCCAATTTTTATTCTAATCCCCCAATTAGTTAATTATCAACCTAAGTTTACTAGAACTCCTTAAATCAATCAAACCACAACAGTGTTTCATCAAATTTAGCATCATAGTAAAATTCTAAGTTTTTCCATGGTTATCCTAGAATAAAAATTCTATCAATTAAGTGCATTGGTAAAGTCATCATTGAATATTCATCAAATCTAAGCAATTCTTGTTCTAATTAAAGGCATGGCAAGCAGTTTATGTATCCTAAATGTAATGCTTAAGATTAATGTAACTAAACATGGTAATTACTAATAACAACCCCCCCAAACTCGAGTGAGGCATTGTCCTCAATGCATGTATAAAAATAACAAAAAATAAAAATGCATACGAGGACTTACTCCGAGAGTTCGTCATCGTAGATGATTAGTTTCCTTCTAGTTGGCGTCTTGATTTTCTTGCTTGAACGCGATGGTTGTTTTCTTGTTGCCGGTGGTGGAATCGATCCTCGTACGGGGTTGTCCTCATCGTCCTCTTCATCAATGTCAATGGTTTTTCGCTTGGAGGATTCAATTGGTGCGGTCTTTATTGGTTCAATGGAGGACTCGTCCGAATCTAAAAAATCAGAAAATAATTCCGTAGGAGTTGATTCGGGCATAGGTGCTTTACCTTTGGCTTTTGCAGTGGTTGCCGGGGCATCGTCAGGGTTGGTTGCCGTGGCGTCAGCTTCCTTGGTTGCCGTGGCAAGAATATCTGCGGGAAAGATTGGGAACGGCACACGATTGTCCGGGTACTTTTCTAGGATGACTTGGGTGATGGCATTGTTGTGCTCCTTCATGTACCGCATGAACATTAGTTGCCGATATTCAATTTGCCTTAGGCGGCTTGTCAATGGGTTCAAAAGTGCTCCAAAGTGTCTCGGGATTAATGGCCGAGTTGCCCTGGCGTTAGGTGCTTGGGCATTAGGGATTGCCGCGGCGGCAGGAGTTGCCGTGGCAATTGGAGGCCTTGAAGAATCTTCCGGTGCCTCTCCCATTAGCTTCCGGATTAGTGCTTGATTCCAACCAGACTTGGGTAGGACCTTTTCATCGGTTGACTCACTCGGGACATGCATCTCCCTGCAAAGATTAGAAATTAAGCAAGGGAAGAAAAGATAACCCTTATCTTTTGAGCTGCATACAAAAATCTCATCACAAATAATTTTTCCAATGTTAATGATGCGATTATGCAAAATAGAATGTATGAGCAAAATCAACGGTAGTATTGTGTGTGGAGGGCATTAAAGAAGTTTTAACAAACTTATTCCATAGTTTTGCCTCGGGTTTAAGCCGAAGGCGATTTACCGTGCCCTTGTATTTACCGTCGTTCCAATGAGTTCCCGGTTGAGTGAGTTCTTGAAGCACCTTGTCGAGTTGCTTGGGATTGATTTGGTCAACGAAGGCTTGATGCTCGTCCTTCTCAATGTAAAGTCCGTAAAAGGTGTTGATGCTTTCGGGACTTATAAGTATGGCCTTGTCACGAACAAAAACATAAGGATTATCCGGGTTAGGTGAGTGAGCATAGAATTCTCTTACCCATGAGATGTTACCGGTTCGGTTGATGGAAAAAGATTTGCCACTTTTGATGTGCAATCCTCTTGAAGATGAATGGTTCAAGGCCGAAATTTTGATGAGAGTTGGAGTATTCAAAGCCTTGTTCTTCATGAATCTTCCGGCTTTCAAACTTGGATTGAAATCTTTCTTGAACCACCGGTGTAGCAAACTTCTTGTATCTTGGTTCTTTGGAGGAACTTGGATGAACTAAAAGTTTAATCTTGGATGCCATGTATGATCTTGGTTGTGAGTAAAAACAAAGAAAAGAAAAGAAACTAAAAAGTTGCAAGATAGAAAGTAGGAATAGGTTAAGGGTGATGGGTTTTATAGAAAAGATAGGTGGTTGGATTGGGGGAAATCGAAAAAGGGTTTAGGGTTTGGTAGGAATTTTCGACAAAGGGGTTTTAGTTAGGATGAATTGGAGGCTTTATATAAGCCTTAGATTCAGCCCATTAGTTTCCTTGTTGAAGATGTTTTCCTACTTGGTTTAGAATTCCTTCTTTATCTTGAACTTCCTTTCCTACAATTCAAAAACAAATCAAATAAGGATTAAAATTAAAGATAAACTAATAAAGAAAATAAATAAAGATGTGTAATAGGATTCTTAGACTTGAATAAAAAAATCTATCCTAAAACTACTAATAATCGGCAAAATAATAAAATAATAAAAAAATCAAAAAAAATGAAAAATAAATAATTAAATAATCGACAAAAACAAAAACAAAAACAAATAAAAATAAAAATAAAAATAAAAATATCAAAAGGGAGAGCATGCTCATGCATCTCCTAAATTGACCACTTCCTTGTTACGTTCCACATGGGCACCATTGTAGTGCTTCAATCTTTGTCCATTAACTTTGAATTCATGGTTGTCAGAGATGGACTTGATTATCACGGTGCCATGGGAGAATGGTTTGACGACTTCAAATGGTCCCGACCATCTTGATTTCAGCTTTCCCGGGAAAAGTTTTAGCCGAGAATTGAATAGAACTAGTTGCCCTGGCGTGAATTGTCGTGGCAATAGTTTCTTGTCGTGCCATCGCTTTGTTTTCTCCTTGTAGATTCGTGCATTGTTATAGGCGAGTGCACGAAATTCTTCTATCTCATTGAGATCCATCAAGCGCTTTTGTCCCGCACTTTCCCAATCCATATTCACGGTCTTGATTGCCCAGTACGCCTTGTGCTCGATTTCCACCGGTAGATGACATGTTTTACCATAGACAAGTTGGAAGGGGGACATACCTAAGGGTGTTTTGAATGCAGTGCGATATGCCCAAAGCGCGTCATCTAGTCTTAATGACCAATCCTTCCTTGAGGGATTTACAACTTTCTCAAGTATTCCCTTCAACTCCCGGTTGGAAATTTCTGCTTGCCCGTTGGTTTGTGGGTGATATGCCGTGGCGATCTTGTGTGATATGCGAAGCGTTGCAACATCTTGGCAATTAGTCATTGTCAAAATGCTTGCCCCGTCGCGATAATTGCTCTCGGCATCCCAAACTGTGTAAATATGTTTTTCGCAGGAATCGTTGTACGGTCTTGGAATCGTCGTTGGAAACTGCATTTGCCTATACCCATTTAGACACATAGTCGACGGCGCGAGTAAGATGTAGAGGTTGCGAATGAAGATGGGAAAGGTCCCATAAAATCGATCCCCATACATCGAGCAGTTCCACCTCGATGATGTTCGGAGTGGCATCTCATGTCGTCTAGAGATATTGCCCGATCCTCCGCAACGATCACATTGCTTGTAAAAGTCTTGGGCATCTTTGTACAATGTTGGCCAATACAAACCGGATTGCAAGACTTTGGCGGTGATACGAGTTCCTCCAAAATGTCCTCCATAGGGTGAAGAATGGCATTGCGGAGTACATTATGTTGCTTTCTTCTTCAGGGGACACATCGGCGTATAACCTGATCTGCACATTGTTTAAACAAAAGAGGCTCGTCCCAAAAGTAATGCTTAGCATCATGGCGGAACCGCTTCTTCCCTTGGTGAGTAATGCCATACGGAAAAATACCACAAACAAGGAAGTTAACTAAATCTGCGTACCAGGGTATTGCCGAGGCATGTGCTGCCGTCGTGTCTGCTTCCAGAATTGCCGAGGCGTACGCGTCAAAGACTGCTGCGGCGTTGAGAGCTGCCGAGGCGTGTGCATCCATGGTTGCCAAGACGTCATGGGTTGCCGAGGCGTTGAGGGTTGTCGAGACAATTAGAATTTGTTCATCCGGGAATGCATCGCATATCTCTAGATCGCGTCCTCCTCCCTATTATTGCGTTCAAACGTGATAAGTGATCGCCACTTGATTTTTTCTGTTCCTTTCGTGTCCTTAATTTCAATATCAAATTCTTGTAAAAGTAATATCCAACGAATCAAATGAGGTTTAGCATCCTTTTTAGTAAATAAATATTTGATTGCCGAATGGTCCGTATGAACAATTACCTTTGTACCAATTAAATAGGATCAGAACTTGTCAAATGCGAAAACTACAGCTAGTAACTCTTTTTTCGTTGTTGTGTAATTCACTTGAGCACCATTAAGAGTTTTACTAGCGTAGTATATCACATGGAAGGTCTTACTGCGTTGGCCTAGATTTGCTCCTACCGCGAAATCACTTGAATCACACATAAGCTCAAAAGGTAGTGTCCAATCTGGTGGAACGACAATTGGTGCCGAGGCAAGCTTGTTCTTTAGGGTTTCGAATGCTTGAGTGCAAGAATCATCAAAATCGAAGACTTTATCCTGTTCAAGCAGATTACACAAAGGTTTAGTAATTTTAGAAAAATTATGAATGAACCTCCTGTAAAAATCTGCATGTCCAAGAAAACTTCAAATTCCTTTAACCGAATTTGGTGGGGGTAATCTCTCAATCACGTCCACCTTGGCTTTGTCTACTTCAATTCCCTTGGATGAAATCTTGTGGCCGAGCACTATTCCTTCATCTACCATAAAGTGGCATTTTTCCCAATTGAGGACTAAATCCGTTTCTTCGCATCTTGCCAACACCCTCTCTAAATTGCCAAGACAGCCGTCGAAGTCATTACCAAAAACTGAAAAATCATCCATGAAGATTTCAAGGAAGTCTTAGACCATGTCTGAAAAGAGTGCCATCATGCATCTTTGGAAGGTTGCCGGGGTGTTACACAATCCGAACGGTATCCTTCGGAAGGCATAAGTACCGTATGGGCATGTGAAGGTTGTCTTTTCTTGATCTTCTGGTGCTATGGCAATCTGATTGTAACCTGAATAACCATCAAGAAAACAATAAAAGGGTTTACCTGCAAGATGGTCAAGCATTTGATCAATAAAGGGTAATGGGAAGTGATCTTTCCTAGTGGCTTTGTTTAGCTTTCGATAGTCCATACAAACCCTCCAACCGGTCACAGTCCTGGTTGGGATAAGTTCATTATTTTCATTGCTTACCACTGTTATACCTCCCTTTTTCGGTACACGTTGTACCCGGACTTACCCACGTACTATCGAAGATAGGGTATATAATGCCGGCGTCAAGCCACTTGATGATTTCTTTCATTACAACCCCTTTCATGGCATGATTCAGTCTCCTCTGGGCCTCAATTGAAGGTTTGTGATCATCTTCCAACAAGATCTTGTGCATGCACACCGCCGGGCTAATTCCCTTCAAGTCGGCAATTGTCCACCCTATTGCCTTTTTATGTAGCTTCAACATGTTGATCAGCTTCTTTTCCTGCTCAGGCTGTAACTTAGAGGAAATAATTACAGGTAATGTATTATCGATCCCTAAGTATACATATTTCAGTTGCTCTGGCAATTGTTTCAACTCAAGAATTAGATGATTTTTGATAGAGGGTTTTTCGATCTTACCTTCCTTACCTGATTAGTCCAGTGGTTCAAAGTATGTACCTGGTCGATTGACTAGCCAATTTGCCTCTTCTAGTTGTTCTTCATCGACCGGTTCTTCATACTCCTCAGGTTCCTCGTGTTCGGCAATGTAGTTGCCGAGGCAACTAAATTCCTCATCGAAGTTAAACTCTGCCGTGGCATGAAGTAGTTGGCATTCTTCTGGATCATCGGCATGCCTTAGTGTTTGGAACACATTTAGTTTTACCTGCTGGTCATTCACCCTCATTGTGAGTTCTCCCTTTTCAACATCAATCAAGGTTCTCCCTGTCGCTAGGAATGGTCTCCAGAGAATGATAGGTGCATGCTCATCTGCTTCACAATCCAAAACAATAAAGTCAGCGGGAAAAATGAATTTATCAACTTTTACCAGTATGTCCTCGATTTTTCCCTCTTGATGCACAGGGATCTCGGCTCATTAGCTGCAGCATAATCTGTTGTAGGTCTTGCCTTCTGATTCCTAGTTTTACGGAAAACCGATTTAGGCATCAAGTTTATGCTAGCCCCTAGGTCGCATAGTGCTTTCCCGACATAGTGATTTCCAATAGAACAGGGTATTGTGAAACTTCCGGGATCCTTCAACTTGGGCGGCATACGATTGTGCAACATTGCCATGCATCCCTCTGTCATGACCCTTTGTTTCAAACTCTCCTAGCCTTGTTCTCTTGGACACAATGTCTTTAAGAAACTTGGCATAGTTTGGCATTTGTTCAATTGCTTCCACCAATGGCAAGTTGATGTGGACTTGCTTTAGGATATCAAGAAACTTCTTGAATTGATATTCTTGCTTTTGTCGCTTCAACCTTTGTGGGAATGGTGGTGGAAGTCGGATATCTTCTATCCTTTCATTGGTTTGAAACCTGATTGACGGCATTGCCGGGACATCTGGAGTTGCCGAGGCATTATCAACTGGGGTTGCCGAGGCGTGCTTATCGCAAGTTGTCGAGGCGTCGTCGGTTGCCGAGGCATGCTTATTGCCGGTTGCCGCAGCAATTCCTGGTTCAGCATCTGAGGCTTTGCCGCTAGGTTCGTCTTGATCTTTTTGTGGAGTTTTGTTTGACGAGCGGGTTTGAACCTCTCTAAGTTGTTGGCCACTACGGTGGTGATTGCCTTACATTGCTCATGGCAGTTCCTCTTGCGACTTGGTATCGCTAGGTAAACATCCTTGTGGTCTAGTGTTGATTTTGAGCAAACTGTCCGACTTGATTTTCCAATGATTTGATTCTTTGCCTCTTGGTTTTGCAATCTCATCTCGATCTGTTAATAAAAGCATCAGTTCTTTTTATGAAATTACTATTCTCACCATATAAGATTCAGTTTTCATCATAAAAGCATTTAGAGAATTTTCCAAAGAACTAGATGTTGTCGGTTGTTCTTTGCGGCATCATTTGTCGTGGCATATTCTCTTTGGAATCTCGATGCTTGTGCATTCGATTGTTACGGTTTAGAGCATTCTTTGGGATTACTCCATGAAAAATTGGGTGCTTCTTCCAAATTTGGATTGTATGTATTTGACATCATGTTGTTGCTCGATTGTAATTCCCCACATAGAAGCTAGATTCCGGATTACGCATACATTCGGAAGAATTATGGTTATCGCCACATAACTCACAAAAAGAATCCATTACCTTGACTTCATATGTGTTGTTTGGTTTTTGCATGTTCTGGACCATCTTGGTTAAAGCGGCCAATTGTGCCGAAATTGAATCTGATGATCCTAGTTCATGTATTGTGGCTTGGCGTCTAACTCCTCCTCTTCTAGTAGATGGGAATTGATAGTCATTCTTGGCCAGCCTGTTTAAAATTTGCATTGCTTCTTCCGGTGACTTATCTAGGAGTATGTCGTTTGCCGAGGCATCTAGCATCATCCTTGTTGGTGTATTCACGGCGTTGTAAAACATTGTTACTTGAGTCCACACCGGGAATCCGTGTAGAGGGAATCTGTGTAGAAGTTCTCTATATCGCTCCCAAGCCTCGTACATGGATTCATCATCTGCCTGCCGAAAAGAAGTAATGTCGTTACGAAGCTTATCAGTCAAATTTGTAGGATTAAATCTAGCAAGGAAATCACGACAAAGATCAGTCCAAGATGCTATGGATCCGGCAGGAATGCTATTCAGCCATGCTTTCGCCCTATCCCTCAGTGAATAGGGGAATAATCTTAATCGTAGGACATCGGGGTGACTCGTGTATCTTGAACGAGTTGCAAATCTCGAGGAAAGATTTCAGATGTTGTCGTGCATCTTGATTCTTTGAGCCGCCAAATTGACCTATTGTGTTGATCATATTAAACATTACCGGTTTCAACTCAAAGTGGTCGGCTTCAATTTTGGGTGCGACAACTCTTGGGTTAAGTCCATCAAGATCTTCTTCAAGATAGTCTTGAATAGTTCTGTTTCGTGCAAGAATCACTCCTCCTCCTGCTCGAACATCTTGATTCATATTGCCGTCTTGATTTGCCATTGCTTCTCTTATCCTTCGTCTAAGTCTTTGTAAGGTTCGTTCGATTTCTGGATCAAAGGGATATTCTGGTGAAGTCGATCTCGCCCTGGTCATATACCAATGCAAAACCAAAGTTTGTTAGCCCTTTGAATTTTAAACAAGAAAAATAAAAAGAAAGTGCAAGAAAATAAAAACAAAGTCGCTATTGCCAATCCCCGGCAACGGCGCCAAAAACTTGTTGCGCGTAATAAGTGCTACGCAATTGTGCAAGTATACACGTCGCAAGTTATAGTATAAAAGATATCGTCTCCACAGGGATTGGTGCTACTTCAAGAATCTAGTCTCTTGCACTCTAAAAAGTAAAAACACAAATAAAAGATTATAGAAGTTTAACTAATCTAGAAAGCAAATAAGTAAAAGAAAAGATGAATTCAATTGAGAGAGAGAGAGGATAGGTTATCGTGAGTTGAGGTGTGATAGCCGATTGGATCGTCTTGGTAAAAGAGTGCACGGGCAACTCAGTTGCCGTGGCAACTTGCACGACGGGGTTGCCTTGGCAACTAATTGATGGTTGCCTGGGGGACTAGTTGGGCAACTACTTGGGCGACTGGGCAGTAACTTCAAGGTTCGGCGGAGCGTTCTTCAATGGTTTCTTCTTATCCCTAAGTTGAAACTCTAGCTACTTGTGCATGCCTTGATAATACATCCCTGCGTGAATCAAGGGTGAACAACAATCAATCTTGCGCTCCTCTTAGCCGTTGAAATCCTTAACTTATTCCTAAGCCGGATTAATCTTCACCATCATTGGATTGCATAAAGATCATATTCATTCGTTTCTTGAATCTAACTCTCCCGATATTAGATAAATGGATGAAATCACGAGATCCTCTCCCAATTCACTCGCAAGCAATAATAAGAACCAAGAATGAATAAACCTTGAAATAGAAAAGTGCAAACTCTTATTACCTAAACAAAAACCAATAGTTTCTCACAACCACAAAACACAATAACCATAGCCAAGTAAATTTAGTTCATGGCTAGGTTCCAAAGAAACACAAGATAAACAATCCCTAGCATGAACCCAATCGAACAAGGAAGAAAAGCTGAAGCTTGTCGAAAATTCCCCTTTTGCTTCCTCTTGGTCTTGTCGAAATTCCCTCTTGCTCTCCCTTTGGATTTGTCGAATTTCCTTGTTATTTATAGGGCTAGGCCAAAGTCCTTCTTTGAGGAGGAGTTTGAGTTGGAATTAAATTATCTTTAAAGAATATAATTCTTTATTATAATTTTATTCCTATTAGAACTTCTCCTATCTTCTTGGAATTTAATTCTTCTTTAATCTCTGCATAGCAATCAAATTCCTTTGGGCTTGGGCCTTGCTCCATGTCATCTTGGGCTTGTAAAGTCATGAATTTTGACATCTATATTGCTTTTGGTCTTTGTCGACAAATGCCATGGCAACTGGCTCGGCGTCTCCTTCATGCATTGCCCTGGCAACTAGCTCGGCATATCCTTCATGCATTGCCCTGGCAACTAGCTCTGCATTGCTTTGGCAAGTGATCCTGCACATATACACACAAAAACACACCAAAGCAGCATCTATTTCCACAAAAATCACCAAGTTATGTAATCAAGCTCAACGATTGAAGGAAACGTGGATTAATGCATGAATGGCTAACTATGCAACTAATATGAGCCTAAGTCTAACAATAATATGAGTAAAAAGGGTAAGAAAAATAGTACTTTTGAACATTTATCAAACTATTTCAAGATTTTCGTGTTCCTGCTCATCATCTTTGGTCTGTGTGAACCTTTGAGGAAAAGGTGGTTGAACCATAATGGGTGGCACAACACTCATTGTACTAGCTTTGTTCTTCATAGGCTCTAGATTTTTTGGGGTTGTTATCTTCGTTAGGGAAAGGTGCAAGCCAAAAATTATAAGGTTTGCTGGTCTTTGTACTTTTTGGTTCTTTATGCGCATTTGGAAGATTCTCCTTTATGGTCTCTTGTGCATCATTCACGAAAAGCTCATTAACCTTCATCAGCTCACCATCTGCATCAAGCTAGCTTGCATTCGCATCCTGGGTTTCTTCCTATTTAGTGTCTACATCATCATCGTCTGTATACGGCTTGTTTGCCTCAGTTGACTCTCTTTCACAGGTTGTTATGTCTCATCTATAGAGGGCTTATTAGCCTTCGCATCTTCTTGGTCATCATCCGCCGTAGGTTTGCTTGCTTTTGCATCCTCCTATTCTTATTCTTCCTTCTTGGTTTGTGCGAACCGTTGAGGGAAGGGCGGTGGAATCACAATGGGGTAAGCGTTCTTCTATTCACTAGTTTTACCCTTCGCAGGTTTAGCGTCCGCAGAAGGCTGATTAGCTTTTGCACCATTCTATTCATTGTTTGTAGCACCTTCGCTCGTACTTTCTACATTTGCAAGTGGTATAGGAGATGGTACATTCGCACTAATCGCTTTCTCTATTGTGTTCGTATTGGGCCTAGGAGGTTCCTGAAATTTCTTGCCACTGCTCAAAGTAATAGCACTTAAATTTTGTTTAGGATTATAATGGTTTAAGAGGGCAAATTACTTCGTGACTCAGTCTGGCTAAGAGACGAGGCAATTTGACTTACCTGGGTATCGAGATTCTTAACACTCAACCTTCTCTCTTGTTGGAATTGCTCTAGGTTGCTTGCAATTTTGTTCTTGGTGTCTTCCAAGTAAGGCTCCATTGGTGCAGACGGTTTAGGTTCGCGAAAAACACTTTGTCCATAAAAAGGATCTTGTTCGTGGAAGGCATGTTATGCGAACGCTTGGTCTTGATGGTAAGCTTCTTGCGGATTGTAACCCCCTCGACCCAGCCTAGACGCCCGATCGAACCAAGCGAGCTACATTAGGTTTGCTGAAGCAAACTGAAGAAAGATTACGAAAATCAGTCCATTTTTTCCTTTTATCTTATCTAGATGCATATTATTAATCATAAGTGATCATGTTTGCAGCGGATGAAGTTACAAAGGAAACGGACCTCAGAAAGGCAACCAATTACATGCAATACATTTTAGGGACTAAAACATAAAACTGGTAAGTTAAAGGACCATTACTGAAATTAGGGTTACCTATCCTCAATTAGTCAGATTACATGCTTATAGGTTAATTTATAGACCAAACCTACCATCCAAACTCATTTAATTGCATGTACATCATTCAAGGACTAAAACAAAAGAATTAGAAACTTTCATACATCCAATAACTAAAATAACTAAGGGGTGTATTGATACGCTTTGGCTGATTCAAAATCCCCAATTTCCAAAAGCTCAAAACCGTACTGGTACGGCCACTCATGTCGGTACACCTTGCCAATTTACTCTTAACCATGCCAAAACACTATCTCTTGTACCGAAACGATTACACAACATACCGAAACACCATGCCTAAAATGGCTTAACCGTGCCGGTACAAGGGCATGCGTTTCGATACGCCTGGACGAGAAATGTCCACTTTGGCTGGTTTAACACACTAGGATGATAACCTTTACACTTTAATATGCTTCAAACACTCAAGCAACATTACCAAGGATCAATCCTAACCATAGTAACACAAAACCATCATCAACTTGTGGCAAACATGCTTTAAAGGTAAACTATAGGCATGCTTCCTAAAACCACATTTCCAATTATACAAATCACTCATTTGAACACTTTCCAGCGTATGATACATGCTAACACATCAATAGCATCAAATCCAACTTACTAGAGTCATCAAAACATAACAATTAATCAAGGCTAACTAGATGCATACCTAAGCAATTACTTAGCCTCAAACATAAGCAAAGATCATCAACATGTTTATCAACATCAATCAAGCTCCAAAACACAACAATAATCATGCTAAAAACCAGGGGAAAACATAATTATAAATTCCCCAAAATACGGTGAACATATTGCCTTATTAACCGAAAGTAAAACTGAGTTTCATACTCAAAGATAGTACAGATCTTGGATCGCCTTTTTGCCTTGCCAATGCTACCCCAAACTCTAGTGTTCTGCATCATTTAGAAAAGAGAGCGTAAGTATGAATGCTTAGTAAGGATGCTCATAAAAACAATGATGCATTTAAAACCATTTGAAAACCAAAACCACTTGTTTTCAAAACATGCTTAACAACCAAAGCATTTTCATTGTTTCTGACCGAAACATACATAACGATCCTTATGCAACATCATATATAAAAACCATGCTTAACGACCAAAGCATTTTCATTGATTCCAAATCAAAACATACATATCGACCATATGCAAAAACATTTACAAATCACATGCTTAAATCCCAAAGCATTAGATCATCTCGCGCTTAAATCCCAAAGCATTAAATCATATTACCATGCTTATATCCCAAAGCATTATTAAGTAGGTTCAACACATGAACTTTCATATATTAGCAATTATAGTGACCCTGGATAGTCGACCACTATCCTTGATTAGCTGATCGCTAATCATTGGTTAACCGACCGTTAACCTTACATATCGGATACACAGATCTCTCATGATGGACTCACCTCCACCACAACTCATACCATGCCTAGTTAAAACGCATGATATCCCAAACCTTGCCTAACCGCAAGATTTGACAACCTTGCCTAGTTAAACCGCGAGCTCTACCAACCTTTCCTAGTTAATCCACAAGATCACCATCGACTTGGGTTGCCTAGTTAAACCGCATGCCCTAAGTGAGGTCCCAATAGTCCGAGTGGCCTAGTTAAACCGCCATACCTCAAGGACCCATGGCCACGATCGATTTTGTTTATGTATTATAGTGCACTTTAATCCTATAGCATGCCAACTATATCCTAATGTTTTCTCATCATGTCACGTAGCCAATATATCATTTACAAAACCATTTACTCACTATTTTACAATGCATTATACAAAATCACTACATATGCAAGCCACATTGCCAAAGTAATACCACATTCCCAACCGGAATGAAAACCAATGCTCACTATCATTTCATATACTTTTAAACCATAGCATATGTACTCAAAATCATGCATTTACAGTAAGTAAAACACACCATGTTTACGACTAAAACATGAGTTACACATGCTCGTATCTGAACCGATAATGAAGAGTGAAAGAAGGAAATTTACTTCCGAGATTAGGTAAGTGTTTCAAGCTTAACCTAAACTCCCAAAAACACTTTCAATCCTTTGAAAGACTTTTAAAACCGTTTCCACACACCGATTACACCTCGCCTTGCTTGCCAACGCAAATCGAGCTCCCGGAAGTAACGATCCACCTCAAGATACTTCGCCTTGTTTATCCCCTGTTTTAACCACACAAAACCATAGGAAACATGCATCAAAATGCATCCAAACCACTGCCTCATAGCAATTACCCGCAACTCACAAGTTGCCCACTCAAAAACCATCCAAAACTTATCAAAATAAACCTCAAACACTTTCCAATCTTAACCCAACCACAATATAATGATTCGATACATCAAACCTCAACAATTAACATCTGAAAATACCTTTACAACATCCTTTTACTTCCAACAATGGTTAAACTCCATTAACATCGTAAAATCCTTAACTATCAACATTTAGCATTAGAGATTCAACTAGTTTTAGGATTACAATGTTAAAACCAAGCTATTAACATTATTAAACACCAAAATCATGATATAATCTGATCAAGAACCCAGCAAAACAGATCCAATTCAAAAATCTATCAATTTCACCATTAAACCATAATTAAATAAATTTTCCATAGTTAAACTATCAAGACACATTAGAAAACAATTGTAAAGGATCAATAACTTGGGAATTTCAGTAAAGAACCTTTCATTAGAGGAGAAGAACGAACATTACCTCCAATGGATGCTTTCTCCCTTAATTGGTTGAATTTACATGAGAAAACAAAGTTAAAACAATAAGGTTTTGTTTGGAAACCATTGAGAATCCATTTGAAATCAAAATATTTAAGAAAATAAAGATTTACCTGAAGATTTAGAAGAAGAGAATGGTGTTTGGCTGGAAAGATTTTGAGAGAACAGATTTTGATAAAAAGTTAGTTACGTTACTTTTATTAAAAGATTTAATTATCAAATTAATTCTATCCATCCTCTTTATATTTTCAAAAACACTTTAAAAATAGCCAATTAAGGGATAAATTCTGAGATGATACTTTCGGGAAATTAGCACCTTAAAGATTCAAAGTTTTGACCCTTTTACAAAACAATCACTAAAAATAGTTTAAAAGTTTACATTTTGGTCACTAGTCCAAAATGCCCGATTTCCAAAATTGATTCCACCAAAATCATTAACATATTAAATAATGATTTTAAAACATTTTTCCATATTTTTATCACCTCCAAAAATATTTAATTTGATTTAATCTTGAAATAGACTCGAATCTCTAATATCGGTCTACCGGACCCTCAAAACGTACCCCAAAACATCTAGATCCAAAACCAGGGTGTTAAAACTCTCCCCCACTTAAGAAATTTTGTCCTCGAAATTTACCTAGAGAAAATAAATTCGAAAATTGCTCCAACATGCCCGTCTTGTTTTCCCAAGTGGCTTCCTCGACACCACCATGTCGCCACAAAACCTTAACAAGCTCAATCGTCTTGCCACGAAAAACTTTGCTACTGGAATCAAGGATTTCCACTGGCTCCTCATCATAGGATAAATTCGGCCTCAACTCAATATGCTCCACCGGCAAAACATGCGAGGGATCCGACCGATACCTACTGTTGCGCGTAATAAGTGCTACGTAATTGTGCAAGTATACACGTCGCAAGTAATAAAGTGATATGAGTATCGAGTATCGTCTCCACAGGTTTGGGCCACTTTACTTAAGTTACTGCACTGTGAAAAGTAAAAGCACAATTGATAATAGGAGTTCTAATTAACGAGTAAACTAAGAGCAATAAACTAAAAGAATAGATGAAATCAAAAGAGAGAATAGGTCAGATTCTCATGAGTTGAGGTGTGATAGCCGATTGGATCGTCTTGGTAAAAGAGTGCAAGGGCAACTCAGTTGCCGTGGCAACTTGCACAGCGGGGTTGCCTTGGCAACTAATCGATGGTTGCCTGGGCGACTAGCTGGGCAACTACTTGGGCATCTGGGCAGCAACTTTAAGGTTCGGCAGAGCGTTCTTCAATGGTTTCTTCTTATCCCTAAGTCAAAACTCTAGCTACTTGTGCATGCCTTGATAATACATCCCTGCGTGAATCAAGGGTGAACAACAACCAATCTTGAGCTCCTCTTAGCCGTTGAAATCCTTAACTTATTCCTAAGCCGGATTAATCTTCACCATCAATAGATTGAATAAAGACCATACTCATTCATTTCTTGAATCTAACTCTCCCGATATTAGATAAATAGATGAAGTTACAGATCCTCTCCCAATTCACTCGCAAACAAGAATAAAAGCCAAGAATGAGTAAACCTTGAATAGAAAAGTGCAAACTCTTATTACCTAAACAAAATCCAATTGTTTCTCACAACAACAAAACACAATAACCCCAACCAATCAAGTTAGTTCATGGTTGGGTTCAAAAGATATACAAAGAATAATCCCCAAACCATGAATCTAATGGAAGCAAAGAAGAAGAAGAAGAAGAAATCGAACTCTCACCCCTTGCTCTCTTGTCAAAATCTCTTCCTTCTTGCCCTTTGGAGTTGTTGAAATTTTCCCTCTTCTTGCTTACTTCCAAGTTGACGATATGGTGATCTATTTATAGGGCTAGGTCAAAGTCCTTCTTTGAGGAGGAAGTTAAGTTGGAATTAAATTATCTTTAAAGAATATAATTCTTTATTATAATTATATTCCTACTAGAACTTCTCCTAACTTCTTGGAATTTAATTCTTCTTTAATCTCTTCATGTAAATCAAATTCCTTTGGGATTTAGCTTTGCTCCACGTCATCTTGGGCTTGTCTAGTCATCAATTTCGACTACCATATCACCTTATTCTTTGTCGACAATTGCCCTGGCAACTAGCTCGGCGTCTCCTTCATGCATTGCCCTGGCAACTAGCTCGGCATCTCCTTCATTCAATGCCCTGGCAACTGGTTCTAGCCTTCTTTAGGCAAGTGATTCTGCACACACACAAAAACACACCAAAGCAGCATCTTTTTCCACAAAAATCACCAAGTTATGTAATCAAGCTCAACGGTGGAAAGAAACATGAATTAATGCATGAATGACTAATTATGCAACTAATATGAGCTTAAGTCTAACAATAATATGAGTAAAAAGGGTAATAAAAATAGTACTTTTGAACACTTATCACACCCCCAAACTTGAACTATTGCTTGTCCCCAAGCAATGCAAACTAACAATTACCTGCCAAGACTTTAATCATCAAAGATATGCTTCAAACTTGAATTCAAACCTCGGATCCATGGCACAAAGTATGATCACCTTTTAATTTTTTGGATAGCACAAAAATTACCCGGAACAAAACTATAATGCTCGTGACAATGTGTGTGCGTAGTTGTGTACAAGTTGATTTTCAAGATTCTATGTGAACAATAGGCTTTTATCAATTTAGTTACCGGGGCATTTATTTTTATTTTCACTAGAGCCAATTTCGGGCACCTCTAGCAAAGTAAGCAATTTCTCATTTTATTTTAGTCGACTAGAGCCAATTTCGGGCACCTCTAGCGATTCTTTAATGTGCATTAACTACTAGAGCCAGTTTCGGGCACCTCTAGCAAGGAAGTGTATTTACTACTAGAGCCAGTTTTGGGCACCTCTAGCAAGAAATTAACTTTTAATTTTCAATTTTAAATTTACCCAAATTTTAAACAACCTAAGTTCACTAAGTTTCTTTCAATCAACAACCCACAACCGTGTAAAACAATTTAGCATCATAGTAAAATTCTAATTTCTTTTCATGCAATCCTAAAATTAAAGGTTCTTTTAATTAAGTGCAGTGGCAAAAATTCATCATTGGATATTCAACAAGTCTTAAGCAATTAAATCCAATTAAAGGAATGGCAAGTAACATATGCAACTATATGTGATTGCTAATGATGAATGCAACTAAACATGAAACTAACTAGAAACCAACACCCCCCCAAACTCGAGAGAAGCATTGTCCTCAATGCATGAAAAAGTGAAACAAAATTTAAAAGAAACTAAATGAAATGAGTTAGTCGGAGAGGTCGTCACCTCGAGTGATAAGTTTCCTTCGTGCCGTTTGCTTGATTCATTTTTCAGTCGGTGGTTGAATGCTGGTACCGCGTGAATAGCATTGCTTTGATTTGATCCATGTTTGCTGATGCAGGTTCACTTGCATGGGCATCAGTAGTTGCCGAAGCCATTGTTATTGCCTGGGCATCACCAGTTCCTGTTGTGGTTGCTGTGGCAAGTAGTCGGTAGTAAATTTCCTTAGCATGGTGGTTGTGAGTCTTGTTATGGAAAAGAAAACCTGGAAACTAAATATAATGAAGAAAAATAAAAATATCTCCTAAAAATTCCAAAAATAAATAAAGAGAAATAATAACCGAAAATAATAGAAAGAAAAAAATAGTTTAAAAGAAAAAAAAGAGAAAAATAAAAAGAAAAGGAAAATATCGAAAGGAGAGCATGCTCATGCATCTCCTAAGGTGTCAACTTCTTTGTTTCGTTCTACATGGGCACCATTGTAGTGCTTCAATCTTTGTCCGTTAACTTTGAATTCATGTTCGTCGGTAATGGACTTGATTATCACAGCACCATGGGAGAATGGTTTGACAACTTCGAATGGTCCCGACCATCTTGATTTTAGTTTTCCCGGGAAAAGTTTTAGTCGATAATTGAATAAGAGAACTAGTTGCCCTGGCATGAATTGTCACGGCAATAGTTTCTTGTCGTGTCATTGCTTTGTTTTCTCCTTGTAAATTTGTGCATTGTTATAGGCGAGTGCACGAAATTCTTCTATCTCGTTGAGGTACAACAAATGCTTTTGTCCGGCACTTTCCTAATCCATATTCATGGTCTTGATTGCCCATTGGTTTGTAGGTGATATTGCCCATCCTCTGGCAACGATCAGATTGCTTGTAAAACTCTTGGGCATCTTTGTACAGTGTTGGCCAATACAAACCGGATTGCAAAACTTTGGCCGTGGTACGAGTTCCTCCAAAATGTCCTCCATAGGGTGAAGAATGGCATTACCAGAGTACATTATGCTGCTCTTCTTCAGGGACACATCGACGTATGACCTGATCTGCATATTGTTTAAACAAAAGAGGCTCATCCCAAAAGTAATGCTTAGCATCATGGCGGAACCGCTTCTTCCCTTGGTGAGTAAGGCCATAAGGTAAAATACCACAAACAAGGAAATTAACTAAAACCGCGTACCAGGGTATTGCCGAGGCTTGTGCTGTCGTGGTGACTGCTCCCAAGGTTGCCGAGGCGTCAAGGGTTGCTGCAACATCGAGGGTTACCGAGGTATACGCATCCATGGTTGCCGAGGCATGCGCATCCATGGTTGTCGAGGCAACTAAAACTTGCTCATCCGGGAATGCATTGCATATCTCTAAATCTGCGTCCTCCTCCTTATTGCGTTCTAAACGTGATAAGTGATCGGCCACTTGATTTTCTGTTCCTTTCTTGTGCATTGGCCTAGGACTACTCCTACCGCAAAATCGCTTGCATCACACATGAGCTCAAAAGGTAGCGTCCAATCTGGTGGAACGACAATGGATGCCGAGGCAAGCTTTTCCTTTAGGGTTTCGAATGCTTGGGTGCAAGAATCATCAAAATGGAAGACTTTATCTTGGTGGGGGTAATCTCTCGATCACGTCCACCTTGGCTTTGTCTACTTCAATTCCCTTGGATGAAATCTTGTGGCCGAGCACTATTCCTTCATCTATCATAAGATGGCACTTCTCCCAATTAAGGACTAAATCAGTTTCTTCACATCTTGCCAACACATTCTCTAAATTGTCGAGGCAACTATTGAAGTCACTACCAAAAATGGAAAAATCATCCATGAAGATCTCAAGGAAGTCTTCGACCATGTCTGAAAAGAGTGCCATCATGCATCTTCTAATGTTAGTGCATATCTGAGAAAACTTGAGGATGGTCGTTTTCGATACTTCTTATAGTCCATCCGCACCCTCCATCATGTGACAATATTGCCCAAAAAGAGTTTGGCCAATGTGCTTGCCACTACTCCCTTTTGCGTTACCATGGTGGATGTGTCTTTCTTCCGTGTTCCCTTGTAGTCCATGCATGCCCTCCACCTTGCTACTATTCCTGAAGGCACAAATATATTAATAGGAAAAATTATATCCATTCCCAACCATTCACTTACCTCGTTCTTGTCGACTTCTATCATGGTTGGATGTATCATTTGTTGTCGAGGCAATTTCTGCTCAAACAAATTGCCGTGGCAATCAGTTGCCAAAATTTTCTGTAATTCAAGGGAAGAACCAATTTTCTGAAAAGCTTTACGAATCCAAACACCATTTTCTTTTGGCCTCTCAAACATCTCCATCAGTAGAGATTTCGATGGCTTCAAATTTACCAACCTCGGTTCCTCAAGGCATACCTGCAATGGACGAGATGAGTTTTTAAAGAATTCAAAAGGTTCAACTATTACCTGCTCATATTCCATTGGCAAAGTATTATCATCTCGTTGATCTTGCATGTGGTCGTGTAATTGCCGTCGCAATTGTTGGTGAGAGCAATCTACAGATTCCTGCTTCAACATCAACGTTGTAACCTTCTAGGCATTAGGTTCCTTCGAATTTGTTGTAGTATTGTTGTTCTCAGCTTCACTGAGTGTTGTCGCGACATTGCTCTGTTCAGGCTCCTCAATCATTACCGAGGCAATTTGTTGTTCAGGCTCATCATGTGTTGGGCAGTCTCTTTCATTGGCATCCTCTTGACTTTGAGGTTCTAGTTGTTCCCCACACATCAGAGAGCTTTCTTTGCATTGCTCATTATCCTATTGCCTTGGGACGTCAGTATCCCTAGGAATGAAATGTTGGTGCATGTTATCCATGACATATGTGGATCTCCCCAATTGATCTTATGAATCCCCTACGGTTGCATCCCACTGAGCTATCCTCGTATCCATAGATTTTGATAGCTCTCGAATCTCTTCAATTGATCCGTCAAGTCTAGCCAAGGAAGCTAGTAACGTTTCCTCCAAGGAATGGGAATGCTCTTGAAAAGGACTACATTGCCATGGCATATTTGTTGTTGCGGCAAAATTGTTACGGTAAAAAAAAATTTGAGCTTTTTGACCATACCATGAAGAATTTTGCTTCTGGTTCCCTCTATGGTCCTCCATGTAGTTATATGCACCGAAAATGTTAGGGCAATTTTCAAACACATGATGTTCTCCACACATAGCACAAGATTTTTCCACGATATAAGTTCTTTGGGCTTTTCTCGGTTGGTATAGGTAACCATCAAATGGTGCAGGAAACTCTTGATTGGATTGATTCATATCTTCCAACATCATCTCTCGGATAGATCGGCTTTTATTTCCCGACATGTTGATGTCCCTTAACTTGTAGCACACCTAAATTTGTTTTTGATAAAACAAACAAAATGAAAAGTTAGTAAAACTAAGAGAAAAAAATGCAATAACAAAAACAACTAACACCAATTGCCAATCTCCGGCAACGGCACCAAAAACTTGTTACGAGTAATAAGTGCTACGCAATTGTGCAAGTATACACGTCGCAAGTAATAAAGTGATATGAGTATCGAGTATCGTCTCCACAGGGATTGGTTTGGGCCACTTTGCTTAAGTTACTGCACTGTGAAAAGTAAAAACACAATTGATAATAGGAGTTCTAATTAATGAGTAAACTAAGAGCAATAAACTAAAAGAATAGATGAAATCAAAAGAGAGAATAGGTCAGGTAATCATGAGTTGAGGTGTGATAGCCGATTGGATCGTCTTGGTAAAAGAGTGCAAGGGCAACTCAGTTACCGTGGCAACTTGCACAGCGGGGTTGCCTTGGCAACTAATCGATGGTTGCCTAGGCGACTAGCTAGGCAACTACTTGGGCGTCTGGGCAGCAACTTCAAGGTTCGGCAGAGCATTCTTCAATGGTTTCTTCTTATCCCTAAGTCGAAACTCTAGCTACTTGTGCATACCTTGATAATACATCCCTGCGTGAATCAAGGGTGAACAACAACCAATCTAGCGCTCCTCTTAGCCGTTGAAATCCTTAACTTATTCCTAAGCCGGATTAATCTTCACCATCAATAGATTGAATAAAGACCATACTCATTCGTTTCTTGAATCTAACTCTCACGATATTAGATAAATAGATGAAGTTAAGAGATCCTCTCCCAATTCACTCGCAAAAAAGAATAAAAGCCAAGAATGAGTAAACCTTGAATAGAAAAGTGCAAACTCTTATTACCTAAACAAAATCCAATTGTTTCTCACAACAACAAAACACAATAACCCCAACCAATCAAGTTAGTTCATGGTTGGGTTCAAAAGATATACAAAGAATAATCCCCAAACCATGAATCTAATGGAAGCAAAGAAGAAGAAGAAGAAATCGAACTCTCTCCCCTTACTCTCTTGTCGAAATCTCTTCCTTCTTGCCCTTTGGAGTTGTCGAAATTTTCCCTCTTCTTGCTTACTTCCAAGTTGACAATATGGTGATCTATTTATAGGGCTAGGTCAAAGTCCTTCTTTGAGGAGGAAGTTAAGTTAGAATTAAATTATCTTTAAAGAATATAATTCTTTATTATAATTATATTCTTACTAGAACTTCTCTTATCTTCTTGGAATTTAATTCTTCTTTAATCTCTTCATGGAAATCAAATTCCTTTGGGATTTAGCTTTGCTCCAGGTCATCTTGGGCTTGTCTAGTCATCAATTTCGACTACCATATCACCTTATTCTTTGTCGACAATTGCCCTGGCAACTGGCTCAACGTCTCCTTCATGCATTGCCCTGGCAACTGGCTCAACGTCTCCTTCATGCAATGCCCTGGCAACTGGTTCTAGCCTTGTTTAGGCAAGTGATTTTGCACACACACCAAAGCAGCATTTTTTTCCACAAAAATCACCAAGTTATGTAATCAAGCTCAACGGCGGAAAGAAACATGAATTAATGCATGAATGACTAATTATGCAATAAATATGAGCTTAAGTCTAACAATAATATGAGTAAAAAGGGTAATAAAAATAGTACTTTTGAACACTTATCACCTACGCAACATCGATGCATGGAACACATCATGTATCTTTTCCAACTCGATGGGAAACCTCAACTGATACGCTAAAGGACCAACACACTCTACAACCTCATATGGTCCAATAAACCTCGGACTAAGCTTACCCTTACGTCCGAACCGCATCACCTTTTTCCACGGTCACCAACCGCATATTCAATCCTTAAATTGAAGCCGACCACTTTGAGTTAAAACCGGTAATGTTTAATATGATCAACACAATAGGTCAATTTTGCAGCTCAGCAACTGAAGATGTACGGCAATATCTTAAATCTTTCCTCGAGATTTGCAACTTGTTCAAAATACACGGAGTCACCCCCGATGTCTTACGATTAAGATTATTCCCCTATTCACTAAGGGATAGGGCGAAAGCATGGTTGAATAGCATTGCTGCCGGATCAATAGCATCTTGGACCGATCTTTGTCATGATTTCCTTGCTCGGTTTAATCCTACAAATTTGACTGATAAGCTTCGTAACGACATTACTTCTTTTTGGCAGGCAGATGATGAATCCATGTACGAGGCTTGGGAGCGATATAGAGAACTTCTACACAAATGCATCCTACACGAATTCCCGGTGTGGACTCAAGTAACAATGTTTTACAACGCCGTGAATACACCAACAAGGATGATGCTAGATGCCTCGGCAAACGGCATACTTCTAGATAAGTCGCCGGAGGAAGCAATGCAAATTCTAAACAGGCTGGCCAAGAATGATTATCAATTTCCCTCTACTAGAAGAGGAGGAGTTAGACGCCAAGCCACAATACATGAACTAGGATAATCAGATTCAATTTCGGCACAATTGGCCACTTTAACCAAGATGGTCCAGAACATGCAAAAACCAAACAACAAACATGAAGTCAAGGTAATGGATTCTTTTTGTGAGTTGTGTGGTGATAACCATGATTCTTCTGAATGTATGCAGAATCCGGAATCTAGCTTCTACGTGGGGAATTACAATCGGAACAACAACGTGATGTCCAATACATACAATCCAACTTGGAAGAAGCACCCAAATTTTTCATGGAGTAATCCCAACAATGCTCTAAACCAGAACAATCAGAATGCACAAGCATCGGGATTCTAGCAGAATATACCATGGCAACAGTTGCCGCAGCAACAACCGACAACATCTAGTTCTTTGGGAAATTCTCTAAATACTTTTATGATGAAAACTAAATCTTATATGGCTGAGAATAGTAACTTCATAAAAAGAACTGATGCTTTTATTAACAGGACCGAGATGAGATTGCAAAACCAAGAGGCGGCAATCAAATCATTGGAAAATCAAGTCAGACAGTTTGCTCAAAATCTGAATACTAGACCGCAAGGAGGTTTACCTAGCGATATTGAAGTCGCAAGAGGAACTGGCCATGAGCAATGTAAGGCAATCACCACTAGAAGTGGCCAACAACTTAGAGAGGCTCAAACCCGCTCATCAAACAAAACTCCACAAAAAGATCAAGACGAACCTAGCGGCAAAGCCTCAGATGCTGAACCAGGAATTGCCTCGGCAACCCCAATTGATAATGCCTCGGCAACTCTAGTTGACTCGGCAATGCCGTCAATCAGGTTCCAAACCAATGAAAGGATCGAAGATATCCGACTTCCACCACCATTCCCACAAAGGTTGAAGCGACAAAAGCAAGAATACCAATTCAAGAAGTTTCTTGATATCCTAAAGCAAGTCCACATCAACTTGCCATTGGTGGAAGCAAATGAATAAATGCCAAACTATACCAAGTTTCTTAAAGACATTGTGTCCAAGAGAACAAGGCTAGGAGAGTTTGAAACAGTTGCCGCAATAGAGGGATGCATGGCAATGTTGCACAATCGTATGCCACCCAAGTTGAAGGATCCCAGAAGTTTCACAATACCTTGTTCTATTGGAAATCACTATGTCGAGAAAGCATTATGCGACCTTGGGGCTAGCATAAACTTGATGCCTAAATCGGTTTTCCAGAAACTAGGAATCGGGAAGGTAAGACCTACAACAGTTATGCTGCAGCTAGCCGACAGATCCTATGTGCATCCAGAGGGAAAAATAGAGGACATACTTGTAAAAGTTGATAAATTTATTTTTCCCGCTGACTTTATTGTTTTGGATTGTAAAGCAGATAAGCATGCACCCATCATTCTCGGGAGACCATTCCTAGCAACAGGGAGAACCTTGATCAATGTTGAAAAGGGAGAACTTACAATGAAGGTGAATGACCAGCAAGTTAAACTAAATGTATTCCAAATACTAAGGCATGCCGATGATCCAGAAGAATGCCAACTTCTTCATGCCACGGCAGAGTTTAACTTCGACGAGGAATTTAGTTGCCTCGGCAACTACATTGCCGATCAAGAGGAACCTGAGGAGTATGAAGAACCGATCGATGATGAACAACAAGAAGAGGCAAATTGGCTAGTCAATCGACCAGGTACATACTTTGAACCACTGGATTACTCAGGTAAGGAAGGTAAGCTCGAAAAACCCTCTATTGAACAACCACCGATTCTTGAGTTGAAACAATTGCCAAAGCAACTAAAATATGCATACTTAGGAACCGATAATACATTGCCTGTAATTATTTCTTCTAAGTTACAGCCTAAGCAGGAAAAGAAGCTGATCAAGATGTTGAAGCTACACAAAAAGGCAATAGGATGGACAATTGTCGACTTGAAGGAAATTAGCCCGGCAGTGTGCATGCACAAGATTTTGTTGGAAGATGATTACAAACCTTCAATTGAGTCCCAGAGGAGACTGAATCATGCCATGAAAGGGGTTGTAATGAAAGAAATCATCAAGTGGCTTGACGCCGGCATTATATACCCTATCTCTGATAGTACATGGGTAAGTCTGGTACAATGCGTACCGAAAAATGGAGGTATAACGGTGGTAAGTAATAAAAACAATGAACTCATTCCAACCAGGACTATGACTGGTTGGGTGTTTGTATGGATTATCGAAAGCTAAACAAAGCCACTAGGAAAGATCACTTCCCATTACCCTTTATTGATCAAATGCTTGATCGTCTTGAAGGTAAACCCTTTTATTGTTTTCTTGATGGTTATTCAGGTTACAATCAAATTGCCATAGCACCAGAAGATCAAGAAAAGACAACCTTCACATGCCCATACGGTACTTATGCCTTCCGAAGGATGCCGTTCGGATTGTGTAACGCCCCGACAACCTTCCAAAGATGAATGATGGCACTCTTTTCAGACATGGTCAAAGACTTCCTTAAGATCTTCATGGATGATTTTTCTATTTTTGGTAATGACTTCGACAGCTGTCTCGGCAATTTAGAGAGGGTGTTGGCAAGATGTGAAGAAACTGATTTAGTCCTCAATTGGGAGAAATGCCATTTTATGGTAGATGAAGGAATAGTGCTCAGCCACAAGATTTCATCCAAGGGAATTGAAGTAGACAAAGCTAAGGTGGACGTGATCGAGAGATTACCCCCACCAAGTTCGGTTAAAGGAATTCGAAGTTTTCTTGGACATGCAGGTTTTTACAGGAGGTTCATTCATAATTTTTCTAAAATCACTAAACCCTTGTGCAATTTGCTTTAACAGGATAAAGCCTTCGATTTTGATGATTCTTGCACCCAAGCATTCGAAACCCTAAAGGAAAAGCTTGCCTCAGCACCCATTGTCGTTCCACCAGATTGGACGCTACCTTTTGAGCTCATGTGTGATGCAAGTGATTTCGCGGTAGGAGCAGTCCTAGGCCAACGCACAGGTAA
This sequence comes from Hibiscus mutabilis, assembly GCA_019671005.1. Classification (NCBI taxonomy): domain Eukaryota; kingdom Viridiplantae; phylum Streptophyta; class Magnoliopsida; order Malvales; family Malvaceae; genus Hibiscus; species Hibiscus mutabilis. Next base: position 10,296,910 of record CM033742.1, read on the forward strand.
GACCTTCCATGTGATATACTACGCTAGTAAAACTCTTAATAGTGGTCAAGTGAATTACACAACAATGGAGAAAGAGTTACTAGCTGTAGTTTTTGCATTTGACAAGTGTCGATCCTATTTGATTGGTACAAAGGTAATTGTTCATACGGACCATTCAACAATCAAATACCTATTTGCTAAAAAGGATGCTAAACCTCGTTTGATTCGTTGGATATTACTTTTACAAGAATTTGATATTGAAATTAAGGATAGGAAAGGAACAGAAAATCAAGTGGCCGATCACTTATCACGTTTAGAACGCAACAGGGAGGAGGACGCAGATCTAGAGATATACGATGCATTCCCGGATGAACAAATTTTAGTTGCCTCGGCAACCATGGACTCGCATGCCTCGGCAACCCTCAACGTCTCGGCAACCATGGATGCACACGCCTCGGAAACTCTCGATGCCACAGCAGCCTTTGACGCGCATGCCTCGGCAATTTTGGGAGCAGTCGCCACGGCAGCACATGCCTCGGCAATACCCTGGTACGCAGATTTAGTTAATTTCCTTGTTTGTGGTATTTTACCATATGGCATTACTCACCAAGGGAAGAAGCGGTTCCGCCATGATGCGAAGCATTACTTTTGGGACGAGCCTTTTTTGTTTGTTTGTGTAGATCAGGTTATACGACGATGTGTCCCTGAAGAAGAGCAACAAAATGTACTCCGGCAATGCCATTCTTCACCCTATGGAGGACATTTTGGAGGAACTCGTACCGCGGCCAAAGTTTTGCAATCCGGTTTGTATTGGCCAACATTGTACAAAGATGCCCAAGACTTTTACAAGCAATGTGATCGTTGCGGAGGGGCGGGCAATATCTCTAGACGACATGAGATGCCGCTCCAGAACATCATCGAGGTGGAATTGTTCGATGTATGGGGGATCAATTTTATGGGACCTTTCCCATCTTCATTCGGCAACCTCTACATTCTACTTGCCGTCGACTACGTGTCTAAATGGGTTGAGGCAGCTGCAGTTCCCAACAACGATTCCAAGACCATGCAACGATTCTTGCAGAAAAACATATTTACACAGTTTGGGATGCCGAGAGCAATTATCAGTGACGAAGGCAAGCATTTTGACAACAGACTAATTGCCAAGATGTTGCAACGCTTCGGCATATAACACAAGATCGCCACGGCATATCACCCACAAACCAATGGGCAAGCAGAAATTTCCAACCGAGAATTGAAGGGTATACTCGAGAAAGTTGTAAATCCCTCTAGGAAGGATTGGTCATTAAGACTAGATGACGTGCTTTGGGCATATCGCACTGCATTCAAAACACCCTTAGGTATGTCCCCCTTCCGACTTGTCTATGGCAAAAAATGCCACCTACTGGTGGAAATCGAACACAAGGCATACTGGGCAATCAAGACCGTGAATATGGATTGGGAAAGTGCCGGGCAAAAGTGTTTGTTGGACCTCAATGAGATAGAAGAATTCCGTGCACTCGCCTATAACAATGCACGAATCTACAAGGAGAAAACAAAGCAATGGCATGACAAGAAACTATTGCCGCGGCAATTCATGCCAGGGCAACTAGTTCTCTTATTCAATTCTTGGCTAAAACTTTTCCTGGGAAAGTTGAAATCAAGATGGTCGGGACCATTCGAAGTTGTCAAACCATTCTCCCATGGTGCTGTGATAATCAAGTCCATCTCTGACAACCATGAATTCAAAGTTAATGGACAAAGATTGAAGCACTACAATGGTGCCCATGTGGAACGTAACAAAGAAGTGGTCAACTTAGGAGATGCATGAGCATGCTCTCCCTTTGATATTTTATTTTTATTTTTATTTTCTTATTTTATTTATTTATTTATTTATTTATTTTCGATTAATTTTTTTATTTTTCGAACTATATATATATATATATATATATATATATATATATTATTTCTGATTATTATTATTCTTTTGGATAGATTTTTTTTATTTACTAGTTTATCTTTAATTTTAATCCTTATTTGATTTGTCTTTGAATTGTAGGAAAAAAAAGTTCAAGATAGAGAGGAATTTTAATCCAAGAAGGAAAACAACTTCAACAAAGAAACTAATGGGCTGAATCTAAGGCTTATATAAAGCCTCCAATTTACCCTAATCAATCCCAATTTGCCGTCACCCTCTCCCTAAACCAAAACCCTTTATTGTTTTCCTCTAATCCCAACCACCATATTTACCACCTATCTTTTCTATAAAACCCATCACCCTTAACCTATTCCTACTTTCTATCTTGCAACTTTTTAGTTTCTTTTCTTTTCTTTGTTTTTACAAAACTCACAACCAAGATCATCCATGGCATCCAAGATTAAATTTTTAGTTCATCCAAATTCCTCCAAAAAACCAAGATACAAGAAGTTTGCTACACCGGTGGTTCAAGAAAGATTTCACTCCAAGTTTGAAAGCCGGAAGATACATGAAGAACAAGGCTTTGAATACTCCAACTCTCATCAAGATTTCGGCCTTGAACCATTCATCTTCGAGAGGATTGCACATCAAAAGTGGCAAATCTTTTGCCATCAACCGGAACCGGGTAACATCTCATGGGTAAGAGAATTCTATGCTCACTCACCTAACCCGGATAATCCTTATGTTTTTGTTCGTGACAAGGCCATACTCATAAGTCATGAAAACGTCAACACATTTTACGAGCTTTACATTGAGAAGGACGAGCATCAAGCCTTCGTTGATCAAATCACTCCCAAGCAACTCGACAAGGTACTTCAAGAACTCACTCAATCGGCAACTCATTGGAACAACGGTAAATACAAGGGCACAGTAAATCGCCTTCGGCTTAACACCGAGGCAAAACTATGGAATAAGTTTGTCAAAACTTCTTTAATGCCCACCACACACAATACTACCGTTGATATACCACGTCTTTTGCTCATACATTCTATTTTGCATAATCGCATCATTAACATTGCAAAAATTATTTGTGATGAGATTTTTGCATGCAGCTCAAAAGATAAGGGTTCTCTTTTCTTCCCTTGCTTAATTTCTAATCTTTGCAATGAGATGCATGTCCCAAGTGAGTCCACCGACGAAAAAGCCCTACCAAAGTCCGGATGGAATCAAGCACAAATCCAAAAGCTAATGGGAGAGGCACCGGGAAATTCTTCAAGGCCTCCAATTGTCGCGGCAACTCCTGCCGCCCCGGTAATCCCTAATGCCCAAGCACCTAACGCCCGGGCAACTCGGCCATCAACCCCGGGACACTTTGAAGCACTCTTGCACCCATTGGCAAGCTACCTAAGGCAAATTGAAGACCGGCAACTAATGTTCATGCGGTACATGAAGGAGCACAACAATGCCATCACCCAAGTCATCCTAGAAAAGTACCCGGACAGTCGCGTGTCGTTCCCAAACTTTCATGCCGAGATCCTTGCCCAGGCAACCAATGAAGCAGTCGCCACGGCAACTGCAACAGATGATGCCGCAGTAACCTACATCGTGCCTGCACAAGCTGATGCCACGGCAACCAAAGCTAAAGACATCCCGGCAACCACTGCAAAAGTCAAAGGTAAAGCACCTATGCCCAAATCAACTCCTACGGAATAATTTTCTGATTTTTCAGATTCAGACGAGTCCTCCATTGCACCAACAAAGACCGCATCAATTGAATCCTCCAAGCGAAAAGCCAATGACACTGATGAAGAGGACGATGAGGACAACCCCGTGCGAGGATCGATTCTACCACCGGCAACAAGAAAACAACCATCGCATTCAAGCAAGAGAATCAAGACACCGACCAAAAGGAAACTAATCATCTACGATGACGAACTCTCGGAGTAAATCCTCGTATACAATTTATTTTTTGTTATTTTTATTTTTCTTTATTGCATGCATTGAGGACAATGCCTCACTCGAGTTTGGGGGGGATTGTTATTAGTAATTACCATGTTTAGTTACATTCATCTTAAGTATTACATTTAGGATACATAAATTGCTTGCCATGCCTTTAATTGGAACAAGAATTGCTTAGATTTGATGAATATCCGATGATGACTTTGCCAATGTACTTAATTGATAGAATTTTTATTCTAGGATAACCATGGAAAAACTTAGAATTTTACTATGATGCTAATTTTGATGAAACACTGTTGTAGTTTGATTGATTTAAGGAATTCTAGTGAACTTAGGTTGATAATTAACAAATTGGGGGATTAGAATAAAAATTGGATGAATGCTAGAGGTGCCCGAAATTGGCTCTAGCATGTGCTAAAAAAAATTGATCACTAGAGGTGCCCGAAACTGGCTCTAGTATATGCTAAAAATTGATCACTAAAGGTGCCCGAAACCGGCTCTAGTCGAATAAAACTAAAAACAAAACACTAGAGGTGCCCAAAACTGGCTCTAGTTAAAACATGTTAAAAAGAACCCAATGAAGTAATTTGAAAACCTCTTGTTTGCATAGAATCCGAAAAATCAACTTGCACACAACTCCGCACACACTCACAAGCATTATAGTTTGATTTCGAGTAACTCCTAAGTTTTTCGAAAAATAAAAAGCCAATCATACTTTGTGCCCCGGTTCAAAGAATTGAAATCAAGTTCAAAGCTAAGTTTGTGAAAATTGAAGTCTTGGCAGGTAATTATGAGTTTGCATTGCCTGAGAACAAGCAATAGTTCGAGTTTGGGGGTATGATAAGTGTTCAAAAGTACTATTTTTCTTACCCTTTTTACTCATATTATTATTAGACTTAGGCTCATATTAGTTGCATAATTAGCTATTCATGCATTAATCCATGTTTCCTTCCAACGTTGAGCTTGATTACACAACTTGGTAGTTTTTGTGGGAAAAGATGCTGCTTTGGTGTGTTTTGTGTGTATGTGCAGGATCATTTGCCAAAGCAAGGCTAGAGCTAGTGCTAGGGCAATACATGAAGGAGATGAAGAGCTAGTTGCCAGGGCAATGCATGAAGGAGATGCCGAGCTAGTTGCCAGGGCAATGCATGAAGGAGACGCCAAGCCAGTTGCCAGGGCAATTGTCGACAAAGAGCAAAGGTGATATGGTAGTCGAAATTGATGACTAGACAAGCCCAAGATGACGTGGAGCAAAGCCCAATCCCAAAGGAATTTGATTTCCCTGAAGAGATTAAAGAATAATTAAATTCCAAAAAGATAGGAGAAGTTCTAGAAGGAATATAATTATAATAAAGAATTATATTCTTTAAAGATAATTTAATTCCAATTTAACTTCCTCCTCAAAGAAGGACTTTGACCTAGCCCTATAAATAAGAGGGAGATTTCGACAACTCAAATAGAGAGAGAGAGAGGGGAATTTCAACAACTCCAAGGAGGGCAAGAGGAGAGAATTTTCGACAAGCATCTAGGGCAAGGAGGATTTCGACAAGCCTCATTCTTCATCCTTTTCTTTCTTGTTCGATTGGGTTCGTGCTAGGGATTATTTATCTTGTGTTTCTTTGGAACCTAGCCATGAACTAAATCTATTTGGCTATGGTTATTGTGTTTTGTGGTTGTGAGAAACTATTGGTTTTTGTTTAGGTAATAAGAGTTTGCACTTTTCTATTCAAGGTTTATTCATTCTTGGTTTGTATTCTTGTTTGTGAGTGAATTGGGAGAGGATCTCGTGATTTCATCTATTTATCTAATATTGGGAGAGTTAGATTCAAGAAACGAATAAATATGATCTTTATTCAATCTATTGATGGTGAAGATTAATCCGGCTTAGGAATAAGTTAAGGATTTCAACGGCTAAGAGGAGCGCAAGATTGGTTGTTGTTCACCCTTGATTCACGCAGGGATGTATTATCAAGGCATGCACAAGTAGCTAGAGTTTCGACTTAGGGATAAGAATAAACCATTGAAGAATGCTCTACCGAACCTTGAAGGTTGCTGCCCAGACGCCCAAGTAGTTGCCCAACTAGTTGCCCAGGCAACCATCGATTAGTTGCCAAGGCAACCCCGTCGTGCAAGTTGCCACGGCAATTGAGTTGCCCGTGCACTCTTTTACCAAGACGATCCAATCGGCTATCACACCTCAACTCACGATAACCTGGCGTATCTCTCTCATTTGATCTCATCTATTCTTTTACTTTATTGCTTTCTAGATTAGTTATTAGTAAAACTCCTATAATCCTTTATTTGTGTTTTTACTTTTTACAGTGCAATAGACTAGATTCTTGAAGTGGCACCAATCCCTGTGGAGATGATATCTTTTATACTATAACTTGCAAAGTGTATACTTGCACAATTGCGTAGCACTTCTTACGCGAACATATTCCCTCCATCATCATTATTCTGCCCAGACCCGACGTTACCGGTCATCGAACGAGTCTCACGTTATGCCATGCTAACAAAAGCATCAAAACACATTAAAGTCTGACTAGCATTAGGCAAAAGATCCAAGACAGCCTTATAAAACATTTTAAAACCTCAATAATAGGCAATGCATTCCCAATTTATACCCCAACATGATATCAAACAATCATCGTACACATGCACAATCCTCGTATGAAACAGACAACTGCAATCAATCAATCAAAAACATCCTATCCTTTCGTAACCTAGCTCTGATACCAACAAACTTAACCCCTTGACCCAGCCTAGACGCTTGACCAAAGCAAGCGAGTTACATTAGGTTTGTCGAAGCAAAATAGAGAAAGATTACAAAAACCGATCCATTTTTTCCTTTTATCTTATCTAGATGCTTATTATTAATCCTAAGTGATCATGTTTGCAGTGGATGAAGTTACAAAGGAATCGGACCTTGGAAAGGCAACCAATTACATACAATACATTTTAGGGACTAAAACGTAAAACTTGTAAGTTAAAGGACCATTACTAAAATTAGGGTTACCAATCCTCAATTAGTCATATTACATGCTTACATGTTAATTTATAGACCAAACCGACCATTCAAACTCATTTAATTGCATGTACATCATTCAAGGACTAAAATGAAAGAATTAGAAACTTTTAAACATCCAATAACTAAAATAACAGCTGTCCGTATCGGTAAACTAAGGGGTGTATCCGTACGCTTTGGCTGATTCAAAATCCTTAATTTCTAGTAGCTTGAAACCGTACCGACACGGCCACGCGTATCGGTACACCTTGCTAATTTACTCTTAACCGTAACGAAACACTACCCCGTGTACCGAAACGATATGCCTAAAATGGCTTACCTGTACCGAAACGATTACCCCGCGTACCAAAACACCATGCCTAAAATGGCTTAATCATACCAGTACAAGGGTATGCGTTTCGATACGCCTGGACCATAAATGTCCACTTTGGCTGGTTTAACACACTAGGATGATAAGCTTTACACTTTAATATGCTTCAAACACTCAAGCAACATTACCAAGGATTGATCCTAACCATAGTAACACAAAACCGTCATCAACTCATGGCAAACATGCTTTAAAGGTAAACTATAGGCATACTTCCTAGAACCACATTTCCAATTATACATACTAACACCTCAATGGCATTAAATCCAACTTACTAGAGTCATCAAAACATGACAATCAATCAAGGCTAACTAGATGCATACCTAAGAAATTACTTAGCCTCAAACATAAGCAAAGATCATCAACATGTTTATCAACATCAATCAAGCTCCAAAACATAGCAATAATCATGCTCAAAAACTAAGGAAAAATAGAATTACAAATTCCCCAAAATATGACGAACACATTGTCTTATTAACCGAAAGTAAAATCGAGTTTCATACTCAAAGATAGTATAGATCTTGGATCGCCTTTTTGCCTTGCCAATGCTGCCCCAAACTCTGGGGCTATGCATTATTTAGAAAAGAGAGCGTAAGCACAAATGCTTAGTGAGGATGCTCATAAAAACAATGATGCATTTAAAACCATTTGAAAACCAAAACTACTTGTTTTCAAAACATGCTTAACGACCAAAGCATTTTCATTGTTTCTGACTGAAACATACATAACGATCCTTATGCAACATCATATATAAATCCCATGTTTAACGACCGAAGCATTTTCATTGATTCTAAATCAAAACATGCATATCGACCACATGCAAAAACATTTACAAATCACATACTTAAATCCCAAAGCATTAGATCATCTCATGCTTAAATCCCAAAGTATTAAATCATATTACCATGCTTATATCCCAAAGCATTATAAAGTAGGTTCAACACATGAACTTTCATATATTGGCAATTATAGTGACCCCGGATAGTCGACCATTATCCTTGATTAGCCGACTGCTAATCATTGGTTAACCAACCGTTAACCTTACATATTGGATACACAGATCTCTCATGATGGACTCACCTCCACCACAACTCATACCATGCCTAGTTAAACCGCATGATATCCCAAACCTTGCCTAGTTAAACTGCAAGATTTGACAACCTCGCCTAGTTAAATCGTGAGCTCTACCGACCTTGCCAAGTTAATCCGCAAGATCACCATCGACTTGAGTTGCCTAGTTAAACCGCATGCCCCAAGTGAGGTCTCAATAGTCCGAGTGGCCTAGTTAAACCGCCATACCTCAAGGACCCATGGCTATGATCTTTACTCGTTGTTTTACAATGCATTATACAAAATCACTACATATACAAGCCACATTGCCAAAGTAATACCACATTCCTGACCGAAATGGAAACCAATGCTCACTAGCATTTCATATACTTTTAAACCACAGCATATGTACTCAAAATAATGCATTTACAATAAGAAAAACAAACCATGTTTATGACTATAACATGAGTTACACATGCTCATATCCGAACCGATAATCAAGAACAAAAGAGGGAAACTTACTTCTGACCTTATGTAAGTGTTTCAAGCTTAACCTAAACTCCTAAAAACACTTTCAAACCTTTAAAAAACTTCTAAAACCGTTTCCACTCACTGATTACACCTCGCCTTGCTCGCCAACTCAAATCGAGCTCCCAGCAAGCAACAATCCACCTCAAGCTACTTTGCCTTGTTTATCCCCTGTTTTGACCACACAAAACCAGAGGAAACATGCATCAAAATGAATCCAAACCACTGCCTCAAAGCAATTACCCGCAACTCACAAGTTGCCCACTCAAAAACCATCTGAAACTTATCGAAATCAACCTCAAACACTTTCCAATCTTAACCCAACCACAATATTACGATTCGATTCATCAAACCTCAACAATTAACATCTAAAAATACCTTTGCAACATCCTTTTACTTCCAGCAATGGTTAAACTCCATTAACATCACAAAAACCCTTAACTATCAACCTTTAACATTAGAGATTTAACTAGTTTCGGGATTACAATGTTAAAACCAAGCTATTAACACTATTAAACACCAAAATCATGGTCTAATTTGATCAAAACCCAACAAAACAGATCCAATTTGAAAAACTATCAATTTCACCATTAAACCATAATTAAATCAATTTTCCATAGTTAAACTATCAAAACACATTAGAAAACAATTGTAAAGGATCAATAACTTGGGAATTTCAGTAAAGAACCTTCGATTAGAGGAGAAGAATGAACATTGCCTCTAATGGATGCTTTCTCGCTTAATTGGTTGAATTTACATGAGAAAACAAAGTTAAAACAATAAGGTTTTGTTTGGAAACCATTGAGAATCAATTTGAAATCAAAAGATTTAAGAAAATAAAGATTTACCTGAAGATTTAGGATAAGAGAATGGTATTTGGCTGGAGAGATTTTGAGAGAAAAGATTTTGATAGAAAGTTAGTTACGTTACTTTTATTTAAAGATTTAATTATCAAATTAATTCTCTCCATCCTCTTTATATTTTCCAAAACACTTTAAAAATAGCTAATTCAGGGATAAAGTCTGATATTAGACTTTCAGAAAATTAGCTCCTTAAAGATTCAAAGTTTCGACCCTTTTACAAAGCAGTCACTAAAAATAATTTTCAAAGTTTACATTTTGGTCGCTAGTCCAAAATGTCCGATTTCCAAAATTGATTCCACAAAAATCATTAACATATTAAATAATGATTTTAGAACATTTTTTCATATTTTTATCACCTCTAAAAATATTTAATCTGATTTAATCCCGAAACTAACTCAAATATCTAATGCCGACCCATCGGACCGTTAAAACGAACCCTAAAACATCTAGACCCATGGTGTTACACGAATATCCTTTCCCATAACACAAGTTGGAATGGTTCTTCCACTCGGAGTTGTATGTATCCACGCATAGATTGTGCTTCCATTGATCGTACTGTTCACCTGTAGTGTTAGCATCTTTTGCACATTCGTCTGCTGCCAATCTTTCAACAAGAGGGGTTAAAGTTGAAATCTTATCCTTGGCGTGGGCAGGAGTATTGTCCATGATCGTTCCTCCGCTCGCAACATCTATCATCCTTCGCTTAATGGGTAACAAGCCCTTATAAAAGTTTTAGGATGAGTAATGATTTAGATATTCCATGTTGTGGACAGCTCGCGCATAGTTGCTTGCATCATTCCAATATGCGTGCAACGTCTCGTAGTTTCTTTGTTGAATCCCACAAATTTCCTTGTGAATATGGTGAACTGTTGAAGTTGGGAAGTGATTTTCAAGGAAAAGCTTCACCATGTTTGTCCATGTTTTAATCGAGCTGAACGGTATGTAGTAAAACTAGTCTTTCACATAGTCTGCGAGTCAGAATGGGAAGGCTCACAGCTTGAGCTGATCAAGTGTGACATTGTGAGGCTTCATGTTAGAGCACACCACATGGAATTCTTTTATGTGATTGTATGAATTCTCATTCTCCAGGCCCCTGAAAGTGGGAAAAAGATGTATTAGGCTAGATTTTAATGCGAATGATACCTCAAGGTCTTGATAATTAATGCGTATAGGTTGAGTAGCAAATTTTGGGGTGTAAAGTTGGCGAATAGTTTTTTCTGCCATGTCGTGAATGTATGGTTGTTCGCTTGGGACATTCGCAGGGTATTCCTATGCTTGGGAGTTCGCCTGGGTATGTTCGTAGACACTTTTAGTAGTGTCTGTCTCGGATGATTGTTCACCCTTCTTTGCTTATCGCTTTAGTATTTCAGAGTACGTTCAATCTCCGGATTAAATAATAAATCTGTATCTACACTCTTGGAAGATCGGAGCATAAAACAAGAATAAAAAGAAAAATAAAATAAATAAAACCTAAAATAAAATAAATTTAACTTAACCTCTTTGGCACCACTCCATGACAACGGTGCCAATTTTTGATGGGTGTCGAATTCACCAAAAATAAAATACCTGTGTACTTTATTGGATTTTTGTAGATGTGGTAAGCAGGGTTGAACCCACGAAGAGTGGTAAGATATGTAAGTTTACTAACTAATAGTAGTGTGAATAAAAAGTAAATAAGGGGGTTTTGTTTTGTATGTTGTGAACGAGATAAAAGAAAGCAATAAGATTGAGGTTATTTCAATGGTTGATGGAGCCTAGTCAAGGTTGTTTGTGGTATTTCAATTCAAGTTATTGGATCATAGACTTCAAAGGATAACCTGTATAATTCTTCAAGTAGCTTGGTTTTTAAGTTAGATGATAATCTGCAAATAACCTAAAAGTTCTCTTTTTTTAATTAGTTAACAACCTAATAGTCCATAAGTTGTTTAACACTTATTATCTAGGTTAAATTACTTAGAGAATCCACTTTAGAATGAAAACCTATCAAATAGCATTAAGTGATTAAGAAACCAAACACATATATTCAAAAATCGATAATCCCCAGGTTTTCTTACCACTTGCATCAATAATCCATGAATTGGTTGATTGCATACGTATAATCCAACATACACAATAGAAATAAGCTCAGAATATAAGAAAATACTATTAAATTATGAAGAATATAAAAAACAAGAAGTCTCACTAATTACTAAATTGAAAACCTTGAAACAACACTCAGCTAGAAACTAAGGGTTTAGCTACTATATAGTAGTTGGAAGCAAGAAGGGTTTTCTAGGGTTAAAACAGTCGTGTCCCTCTTGTAGCGACCAAAAAATTTTGAGATCGCTAAAAAGTTCGCATCCGATTTTCTTTCTCTTTTTGGGAAAACATTTAAAAAATGTGGGGAAGTCCCTTAAAAATCGTGTTTTTGAACACAAAAAGACTTGGAGTCGCCACCGGCCACTAAAGTAGGTCGCACACCATAAAACCAGAGATTCGTTCAAAAACGAGTTCGGGAGTTGATTATGTGTGGGGAAGGATTAGCACCCCCGTCACGCCCGAAAATCGGTACCAAAATATATGTTGCTTTTAATTGATGGAAATTATCGAAATTTAAATTGAATTTAATTAAATGGTTCGCGATTGAATTTAGACTTTACTTAGACGGACTTTGTCAAATTGGTGAATTCGAATTAATTAAACATTTAATTAATAAGGGTGGTGATACCTCATACCATAGATTAAACCGACATCGAATAAGCTTGACTACCGTGTTAATTTATGGTTCGAACTTCGTTTATTATCTTTATACATGATGCAGACAATTAAGAATGATGTTATGACTTGTCAAAATTTTATCTCAAATTACATTTACCTTTAGACGGTAAGAATTAATTCAAATATTTGGTCAACATCCAATAAGCCAGGACTGTTATGACACAACTATCGAAATTAATAAATCTCTTTTTTATAACTTAAGTTAATTAAGCAAATGCATGTCCATTAAAATATTAGAATCGTACGAGTGATAGATAAAATGCATGACAAAAAAATACTTAAAATTAAAGTCCAAGACCCAGTAAAGTCCTAACCTAAAAAGACCCAAATTATGAAAGAGACCAATTAGTGATCTAATTATTAGATAGGTTAGTCTAATATTAACCCTAAATTAATTAATTCCTAACTAAAAAAACCTAATAATTTATGGATTATCTTGAACTATAATAATTAATTCAATTAATTTTAAACTAGTATCACAATAAGCCAAGGAAATTATCTAAAATGAATCGAATTAATTAATTATGATTTAAATTAGGTGATCTAAGTTAAATATCGTTTTATCCCTAAAGTAATTAAGAGTTGTTCGACCAATTTAATGCATTTAACATTTACCCTAGTGAGCCAATGATAAATTTAAATTAATTAAATTGATTCGAACCTTAAGTCTAAATACGGCTCTAAAATCTCAGTCCTAAATTTAATTTATTTAATTTTAAAATTATGCCCAATAAGCCGAGCACATAATTTAATGTTAATTAAATTAAACCCTAAACAACCCAAAAAGGCCTAAACAAACGAAGGAAAAAAAGAAAACTAATATATCGAATATAATGTAGCAAGGCCTACGAACATGGTATGAACTAATGCACATTCTATAGTTACCAACAGGCCCTATAATAATAATAACGATATAAAAACATGCTCCATTGATCGAATATAAAAACTGATACACACAAATTTAAAAGAATATTCCCAGTCTAGGATATTGGACTCAATTCCAACTGACCCAATGCTGGTTGTGGGCTCAGTGTGCGGATCCGTTTTCAAGCCTGACCCATTTCCACTGATCCGGTTCACTCAGGTCCGGTCCAGCAGGGGCAAACCCCCCGGTTCGCCAGACCAGGGATATCCCTATCTGGTTCCCCTTTCCCTTTCTTTCGAGAACGTCAAAGGTGACCTCTTTCTCTCAAAAGAGCCCTAGCGCCGCTGCTTCCACACCGATGCTGCCGTCACTCCGGTGGTTGTTTCGGTAAGACGAGACCAGCCCTCGAAAGGTCTCTTACTCCCCTTCCCTTTGGTCCGACTAGTTTCACCAGAAACTTGCCCAAACGTCTCGAAAACACCCCAAGACCGTCGACCTTCATTGTCGCCGATCTTCGCCGTCCGCCGTCGGATCAGAGTGGTTTTGAGCTATGATGCTCTCCTCTCTCAGGCGACCTTCTCCACTGTTGGGATCTTTCATCGAAGGCCCCGGTCGCCGGATATTCCCTTGAGCGTATTGAACCGCTTCAAACGCTGATCTAAGAATCCGACCGTTAGATCATCTCCGAATCAAGACATGTTGTTCCTCTCTTCAATGGAGGTTTGTCCACCGTTGGGATTAGGACGGCGACACTCTGAACGCTGGTAATGAGCTCCGGCCGAAACTGTAATCCCTTTTCTTTCTCTTTTGTTTCGATTTTTTTGGTATTGCTTTGATTTTCCTCTCCTTAGTCTTGGGGACAAATTGCTTGTTGGTGTCACGATATTCTTTGTTTTCTACGTATTTTGAGCGTATAAACTCACTGCCTTGAACCGTATGTGGGATTGAGTCTCAAACGGCAAAGAAGATGAATATTTAGGGAACAGAGAGCCTTTTCAGGTAATGGAATCAATGGCTTTTTATGTTTGCAGTGGGTGTGGGTTGAGGGTATATGACAATGGTGAATATGGGAGATGTTTTTGGGTTGGTGACGAGGACAGATTCAAGATCATGAGGAAATGGTGGTCACTAGTTCAGTTTTAGGCAAGGGACTGGTTGCAGTGGTCGATTGAGGGACTCGGTTTGTGGGAGATGCTGGGAAGGATGAATGGTTAAGCTAGGGACTGGTTTTGGTGTTGTGGTTATCCAAGATGGTGGTTATTGCACGTGGGGTTGTTTAGTTAAAGATGAAAGGTGAGGGAGAGCTTCCTGGTTGAAGAATTCAGGTTTAAGGGAAAAGGGGTAATGGTTATTTAGGAACGATGGGAATCCTCCCCTTTCAATGGTTACCAGTTATGGTTTTTATGGATCACTCCCCCTAACCATTCTTGTCTCTTTGTGCAGGTATCACATGGAAAGCAAGAAGAGCTGGCCTGGTGGCAGTTGTGTGCAGCAGAGGGGACCAAAGGGGCTGGCAGATGCAGGGACAGTGCAGGCAGGCGTGGTGCTACTCGGTTCAGGGGTTGCTCTAGGGGTGCAGAGATGGTGCAGCTTCGGGACTGGTTTGGGTGTTGGGCTCCATTCGGGCCATCTGTAAATATTTTTTTTGAGTTTTAAAAATGTAAATGGACTCTTTACTAAACATTTCGGGCTTTGATTTAATTACCTATTAGTTTCTATTTTGTTTTAGTTTTATGTTTCAAACTAATAATAATTATAACTAACAAAATAAAATAAAATAAATGATAACAACAGTAGTAATATATAGTTCTAACAAAATTATAAATAATAATAATATTTTTGTGTTTTGGTTTTTTCCTTACATGTATTAACATATAATAATAATAAACTAATAGTAATAAGTATGGTAATAACAATAATTACCAAATATACTAATAATGTTTTTGAGTTTTCAATTATAAATAGATAGTAGTAATAAAGATATAATACTTATAATATTTGGGGGGGGTTTATACAAAGTGACATAATATAATATAGTAATTCTAATAATAAAAATAGTATAATAATAATAATTTTTGGTTTTTTTACATTAAAAAAGGTAATAAGATTCAAAGCCCATTATTTCAAAAAATAAAAAAACGGGTTAACACCCAGATAAAATTAGTGATTACAGCTACCCCTCTTTGCTTATCCTTGTAGAACAAGAATAAAGTAAAGACTATAAGTAGTAATTTTATCCGACTTTCCCTTCCGAAGATTTCGAGCTACGAGTTCTTCTTATATAGAACTGTTTACCCTTCATTTTCCCGATATCCAGAAGCTTCGAGTTTCTCCTATATAAAACTCTTCGCCTTGAAGTCTTTGAGCTATGGGTCCCTTTTATTCTCCATGAGGCCCTTCTTCAGGGGTTTCAGTCTATATAAAAGGATTTACGCCAACACGGCTACTAATCGGATCTACCTCATCTTTAGGGGCTTCCGACCATATCAAAGGATTCATGCCAACACGGCTACCAATCAGATCTACTTCATCTTCAGGGGCTTTAGATCATATCAAAGGATTTGTGCCAACTCGGCTACCAATCAGATCTACCTCATCTTCAAGGGATTTAGACCATATCAAATGATTCACGCCAACACGGCTACCAATCGGATATACCTCATCATTAGGGGCTTCGGACCATATCAAAGGATCCACGTCAACACGGCTACCAATCGGATCCACCTCATCTTCAAGGGCTTTAGACCATATCAAATGATTCGCGCCAACACGGCTACCAATCAATCTACCTCATCTTCAGGGGCTTCAGACCATATCAAAGGATTCATGCCAACACGGCTACCAGTCGGATCTACCTCATCTTCAGGGGCTTCAGACCATATTAAAGGATTCACGCCAACATAGCTACCAGTTGGATCTACCTCATCTTCAGGGGCTTTAGACCATATCAAAGGATTCACGCCAACATGGCTACCAATCGGATCCATCTCATCTTCAGGGGCTTCAAACTATATCAAAGAATTCACGCCAACAAGGCTACTAATCAGATCTACCTCATCTTCAGGGGCTTCAAACCATATCAAAGGATTCACGCCAACACGGCTACCAATTGGATCATTTCAATAAAAGGCCCTAAGATACTTGCCACTCTCAAATAACTGGAGATTGGAAGACCTTTGGAAACTCTAATTATGCAAGCCTAATGACTCTTGATTCTCTGAGGTCTACTTCTCTTCTCGCGAACCTATAGATCAAACCTTTTATCAATCTTCGAATACCTGTTTTGAATAAACAAAATGCTATGATGGTATGAATTAGCATGCTCCTAACATAAGGACATCAAACTACAAATGATGCATGAGCAAAATCATTTTTAAAATTGCTGGGGGAAAATCTCTTGCTTTATGGCCGGTCACTCTTAGCTCCCATGGGCCCTTTGCCTTTGCAGAATATCCATTTGTTGTCTTATCTTGAAAGGGTGTTGCTAACTTGCACTGGTCGAAACATATTCTGTCACTTCTTGAAGTTCAACTCTAGATCATTGTCCCCACTTCACTCGGGCTTAAATGTTATCTCTTCTATGACCCTTCATGACGAGTCTCCTTCATTCTTATCATTGGGGTGAGCATCATGTCCCCAAGTTTCTAAGCTTTTCGTACTTTGATAAGGCCTAATTTTTAATTTCCTAAACCAAACAAAGTATTTCTTCTATCTTTACCGAGTCTTCATCTTTCGTCTCATTCCGAAAGGCAATTGCTGTCTTACGCTAGTCATACGCAATCTATCATTTTCCATCTTGTGACATTGCCCTCACTCAACTTGGGCTCAATTGTTACCTTTTCTAAAACTCTCCACAACGAGCCTTCTTCTATCTTAATGTTGGGGTAAACACTGTGCCCCCAATTTCCTAAGTTATCCTTATCTCAATAAGGTCTCGAGTCTTCATCATTATGAACCATGGTAAAAATTACTTCAAATCCTTGAGCTGCCTTGTTATTATTCTTATTCCATTCACTGATAAATTACTCATTCATTCTAGGCCAACCATGTAGATCATTGACCTAACACTCCAACCACTGGGCCATGCAGTGAGCCATTCTTCTCATTCTTTACCTTGGTAATACATTATCTCATCTATGGGTTTAACTGTTATTTTGCCCCTGACCCATTGGTACGGTCTTTCTTCTGTCTCAATGTTGGGCTGCAAATATGCCCCCTAAACCTCTAAACTTATTTTCTTCACGAAGGCTCAATCTTCATTTTGTTGATCCAATCAAGACATTATAGCAAATATTCATTTCGAGTCCTTGAACTGAGCCTCGCACTGAGTCGTGCTATTATTCTCTTCAGAATCACTAACAAGTTTTGCATTAGGTTGACCATGTACATCCTTGACCTAAAATTCCATCCCAGAAGCCACGCGGAAGAACAATTTTCTTCTTTCTAGATCTTGGTAATAACCTATCTTGCCTTTGGGTTTGGCTGCTATTTTTTTGCCTCTGATCCAACAGGATGATCCTTCTTCTATCTCAATGGTTGGCCAAAAACATGCCCCCTAAGTATCAAAATTTCATTCCTTCAATAAGATTCAATCTTCATCCTTTTGAATCAATCAAGGCATTGCGACAGACACTCACTTTGAGTCGTTAAACCGTGTAGCATACCAAGGCTTGCTATCATTCTTTTATGGATCACTGACGGGTCATCGATGTTAGGTCGATCATGTATGTCTTTGTCCCCGAATTCTGAATTTTATTCTCGAAACAATACAAAGAAACCCTACTCTTCCTATTCACTTCTATCTTTTTTTTCCTTTTTTTTCTATTATTTTTCTCTTTTTTTCCTCTTTTTTCATCTATACGTCAGTTTGCCAACTAACATTCCAAAAGAGGGTGCGTTTTAGGTTACTATACAAAATCAAAATCAATAGAAAAGAATAGAATGCCCCGTATATCTGATGCAAGAGCGTCTTTAGATTCAATCCCCCGTGCCTTTGAATGTTGTGGCGATATTTAAAGTTGTGAAATTCCTCCCAGACTGCTCGGTTCATCCTCATGATTAAGGTATTTGCTTGATCTGTTCAAAAACTACTCCTTCTAGTTCTCATTGTTTTTCTCCAAAGTATGTTTATGGTTCCCGAATTTGTTTAACACATGGAGTACAAAAATATCAGTGAGAATTTTAGTACAAGTGTATTCTTCTAATTAATATCATGACAGTGCCTTCAAAGAGTCATCTCTGACACTAGGGTATTGAACAGGTGAAGCATAGCTCCTTATTAGATTTGTTCTCCCCCCGTAGCTCCATCAAGATGCTTTGAGACTTATTTAATTGTTCATTCATTTCTTAATTTTTAAATTTTCCTTTTCCTCTCGGGAATTCAACTCATCACAGTCTTTTGTCTCGAGAATAATGATGGAGTAAACAACAATACCCTGAGTTACTCGGCATAGTCATGATTTGAAAGCTTACACATATAGCCAAGGCTTTCGACTCAATTAGAGTAGGTGGAGCAAAGCATCCTTATTTAGCCTTTTTGCTATAGCGGAGTACCCTTCTAATTTAATTTTCCTCTTTTAAAAACACTTTATTTTTCTCTTTCCTCTTTTTCTCCTTTTTTATATTAAAAGAATTTTCACATTCTAGCAACTCTATTGGGCTTTTTAGGAGATTTTCCTATCATCGAACATTATCGAAGGAGTAATAATCTCACGTCTCGCGCTTTACCGACCAGAGCAGGTTGAGCATGAAATCATACTTTATCATGATCACAATATTCGATTGATCTTTTTTTAAGAATCAATGTCGCATCATACATGTGATATCCGGGGATCTACGAGGGTAAGAAAGAATATACATATATTTTTACCTAAAAGACACATCCTTTCATTGAAATGGAAAAGGCAAACATAACATAAGCCCTAACAAGATCCTTGCTACTTTCGAGCAAACAATAGCAAAGTTAATTACACATAAAAAGAAAAGCGAGGAAAATGCAAGAAAAGATAAGAAGGCAAACTTAGAAACATGGATAGGATGCATCGGAAATCCTTGACCATCACAACACTGATCATTCAACCCGACCCCTCAAGCTTTTTGAAGAATTCAATTTCTTTGTTGTCCATCATTCCCTGAACCAACTACCTGAATTCTGGACAACACTGGATTACATGCCCTTCCTTATGATGATACTCATAGAATACCTCATGTCCCTCTCGTGTATTCTTCCTACCATGCTTAATCAAACCTGCTCTAGAAAACTGTTTGAAAACCCAGCTCAAAGGGGACCTAATTTCTGACACATCCGTCTTCATCCTCTTTTCGCCTACCTCTTCAAGAGCATTCACGCCTTGACCTCTATGGCTTGGAAGTGAATTAGTGGTAGTGCTTGGTTCACCCAACTGCAATAACCTGGACCTTATCATATTCTGGACTAATTTCTTAAATGCCTAGCAATTTTCAATTGAATGTCCCAGAACATCATCATGATACTCGCAATATTCACTAAAGTCATTCCAAGAAGGATAGGGTGGATTAAAGGGAGGCACATAATAGGGCTGGACCAAATTTGCCTTGTATAATTGTGAACACAACTCCTTGTATGAAATTGGTAGCGGGGTAAATTTCTCATTTTTTCTCTTGGGTCCCATTGTTTCTTTCCTATTCAAACTTCGAGTACTTCCGGTTGTAGCTTGAGGTTGGGAGGCTGTGCGGTTCTTTGTGGCCTCATAAGTTCTTATGTTATTAACCTCATGATCCCTTTTCTTAAATCGCTTTCGAGTTGGTTCTCTATCCGTTGGGGAAGACAAGATTTTCAAGAGAGAGTCTTCGATCTTATCTAACACCAATTTTGTGGGACATTTAGAAGCGTTGCAGACTACCTCATATTGGTTGATGATGGCTTGGTCTTTATTAGACAAAGTCTTTTCCGCTATAAAGTCACAATTACAGCTTTTGCTTGGTTTTTTGATCTCCTTTTGCATGAATGAGTCTTCTACCAAACCCTTTCCTTTGGCTATCATACCCATCAATTCATTGATTTGCCCCATAGCTACCTCTTGGAACTTCTTCACCATCATCTCTTTTTGATTTCCAACCAAAAGTTTCTGGAGCTCCTCGAGCTTATCCTCCCTAGCTACTAGGTCATTCATACTTCTAGAGATGTATTGGCTTGAAGTCCTACCTTTGCTCTCTCTATTTTTTGAGATGAATGCTCCTCTCAAACTGGCTTCGATTTTAGCAAAACTTCTTTCCATTTGCTTCCTTTCGGTGTAGGATCTTTGATCAGTGGCAAGAGATCCCCAACAATTAATTTTGTTATTTCATGAATTAATGCATGTTATGCGTCGTATGCAAAATAAATGACTGTAATCGAGTGCTTAAAAAAGCACAAACGAATACAAATATGAAGCACCCAAATTCTTTCATATGAAAACCTTTAATCAATTTCAATACTTCGCTAATTTTTGCAAACAAATGCGACATAATATAATCATGCATGAATGCAAAGAAAAACACTGATTTGGTAAATATCCTCGTTAAACAAGTTGCACTAATGGAGATATTTTTCTATTATAACAATGAAAGAAAATTGTTGGACATACGACCCACACTAAGACAACCTTTGTTCTTTTTTCGACTCTTCCTTTGCGTATTCTTGAAGTCCAATAGCATCTCATGCTAGGAATTGGAGCCATTGGGCAACTCCTCGTACTTGAACCATCAAATTTGACGTCTTTTGTTCTTTGCCCCCAAGTATTCTAAGCAACATCTCGGAGCTATTCCATCATTGGTATCTGATATTCTTGGATTGCCCCTTTGCAGTTTGCAACTTGGTCCTTGAGCTTTTGAATCTCATTTTCTCTTTCCTCAGATCTATCCTTCGGTCAATCACTCATTTATGAGGATTTCTCGAGTTTCTTCTCATCGTTGATATGTACCAAATCTCCTATTTATCAAGCCTTTAATTTCAGACTATTTCCTAATCAGAGTTTTGTCAATGACATGACAAGGTGTAGACTCTCTAAGTGAATACTGGCAAAAGGGACAGAAGATATGTATTGGAAAAGTATAAAACAATGCCAAGATGAGTCTTTTCCGTGCAAGTATACACGGTCTACAAGTAATACAATAGTTAACCTGAGTATCGATCCCACGGAGATTGACTTGGAATTCAATTGTATTTGATTGTTACTTTCCTTGAGAAAAAGTTGTTTTGTTTCGAAGTTGGTTATGGAAATAATTGAATATAAAAGTAAAGTAAAGACGTTGGCAAGGAAGGTGCTTTAATGAATGATGAGTGTTGGCAGGGAATGTCTGGTTTTCACGCTATTCATGTCGTGCTAGCCATTAATAACTACTTGTCTTGGCATTGTTTGCCAAGCAGATTCAAAATTAGCAAAGCCTCTCTCGATGGTCATTGCCCTAAATTGATCATGTAAAAACCCCTATATCTCTATAGTGCTTGCTTTAAATAAACCAATTTGATTAAGATCCAATCTATACTCCTAAGGGGTAGATTTTACTCCCAAAGTAAGTTTATCTACTTGAACGACTTCTCTCGAAGCTTCTCTCCTCAGTATTCAACAACTTAATCGTTGCCACCCCAAGTCTGTTAAGATATTGAGAAGCAATAGGCCAACACTACCAGCTCTCGCTTGGCATAGTATTTAGAAAACATTAAAGTATGCTGAATAGACAAAACAATGCCAAAGGTAGATTTATTATTAAAAACTAAAACATAAAATAGCATTCAATGCAAAACATCCCCCACCAACTATTAGATTAGTTCATGGTGAGGGATTTAACCGAAAAACCATAAACGTTTTCAAAATACATCATCATTAAAAATAATTCAAAACAACTTAAAACAAGAGAATGGGCGAGAAGGGGTCTCTCGATGCAGCCCCTCAAGATCCAGGCTCTCGGCCAAGCTGGTCGAACCACCCTTCCTAGGTATAGCCGGTTGTCAATCGTCTCACTCCAACTCCTCACTCTGATCACTCACGATCAAGCACCACCAAAAATCCCCAAAAACCACTCATCGAATACTTGCTTGGTTGGTCTTTAAATAGGCATGCAAGGAGGGCATAGGATAAGCTTCTCATTTGAATTTTAAATGCTGAAGGATAAGAGATGAGATCTTATCCGAATTTGAATGAAAGTTGATCAGGTTAGTGATGATGTCATATTGCCGACGCTGCCTTGGCATCTAAGATTGGCATGCATCTGCCAACCAATCTTGGAACTATCTTATCTGCTATTTTCTCAGAGATTGATCTAATTGCTATCTTTTCAGAGCCTGATCTTGTCCTATTTTTTCGAAGTTCAACAGCTTCTTGGCATGGCATCCAGTTCACGTTTCTGCCAACCAGTGCTTGGCATTGTATGGTCTATCTGTGCCAACAACACTCGGCATTCTCTCTGGCATTCCTTCCTATGTTTTTTTTCTGGGCCAAATACTATGCCAAACCTGCAAAATTGCCAACAAAACAACCATTCATAATGGCATAGACAAAAATTCTAAACTCCTTATGCAAATGCACGATTTTAACATCCTAATGCAACTAAATGTACCTAAAAGCAAGCAAAAACATTGTAAGATTGGCATTAAAAATAGTACTTTTGGAGAGGTAACACACCCCCAAACCTATCTCATTGCTTGTCCTCAAGTAATGCAATCAAAATAAAAACAAAAACTGTGAAGATGTTACCTCGAAAAAATTTTGGTTGAATGCCAACACATACTGGCAAGCATAATTTGGCTCTATTTCTGTCCTCAGTATCTCAGTGCAATAATTCCAAGCATGTAGTAATTCAAGTGCAGCAATATAACTCTAGTCTAAGTTCATGAAGAGTGCATGATGTGTAGGCAATATGCATCGAGTATCCGTTCACTCCCTTAGCCAATTTTACTATCTAACTCAGATTCTTATTTTTATCATCTTTATTTTCCTTTGCCAAGGGTTTCTGTTGGCATTAATTTAAGCTTGCTTTGTGACACTATTTAGCGTGAGAGATAAGAAGGAGCATACCACGAATCCCCACCTTAATCTAGACATCACTAGGCTTTCTCTTCAACTCGTACTCTAAGGTTTTGGACTTGAGGACTAAGAGGGAGCAAACCACGAAGCCCTAAGTAACTTATTATCCCTAGGTAGAGGAGAGTTCATTTTTTTCATTGCCTTGGCAGAACATTGCTACCTTATTAGCTTCTTTTACCCTGACATCATTTTTTCTTTTTCTTCTTTTTTTAAATCTAAGCATAGTTTCAAAAAGTCTAAGTTTGCTAAAGAACTAGATACATACTACGTGTTAAGTGAAATTTCAGTTCCCTAAACTAGAGATCAATTGCCTAGCTAACTTGGCATACTACTCTGCTGGCATAGCATGACAACTACAGATTAAAATTTCCTCATTGGACAGACACCTAGATCAAATTAAACTTGCCTAACAAATGTTAACATTCTTCAAAATTAAATCGAGGCAAAAAAAATTTAGTGGTTCGGTATGCATCTATTCTAAATGACCTAAATGGCATGGCAATAGAAATTAAACATGAAATGTATGTCATGACATAAATGTGAGGAAATGCATACCCCAAACCCAAGATGTGCATTGTCCTCAATGCATGAAACAACGCATATATACAAGAAAAACAGAAGAAAAATAAAAATGCATGATCATGTAAATGCAATGAAATGAAATGTAAAAGAGTTTAGATAGAAGAGGACTCCTCTTCGGAGACTTATTCTCGTGTGACACGGGTCTTTCTTTTTAGAAATCGACCATGGGAAGGGGCCATTCATTTTTTCCTTTCATGATTGGCTGTGAAGTGGTAGTGGAAGCTCTAACTTCCTCCTTTTTCTTGGCAGGTTTCGACACAGCAAGTGCATGGTGGCATCAGAAGGTGTTTGTATAGCAGGTGTTACTGGTGACTTGGCTTTGGTTTTCTTAGATTCAAATGATGAATCAGAAGTGGCAGAATCAGTTTGTACTGGAGACAATAGGACTGCGGCATCGGATTGGGTATGAACTGGACTAGCTGGCATGGCATTGTCGCTGGCAGAGGGCTCGACAAGGAAGTCTAGAAATTTTGGCACAAAATCAGTTGACAATTTTGCAAGAGCCTCCTTGATTACAACATCTCTAGCCTGTAACACCCCAGTTTTGGGCTTAGAGGTTTTGAGGTTTATTAGACGATCTAGTGGATCGAGTTAGAGATTCGAGTTGGATTTGGGACTGTATATTTTTTGGTAAGATAAAAATATAGAAAATAGTAAAAAAATATATTTTAATATATATTGTTTTTTGGTGGAATCAAATTTGGAAAATGGAAATCAGAAATATGATATTTTGTGTCAGTGACTAAA
Organism: Hibiscus mutabilis; assembly: GCA_019671005.1. Classification (NCBI taxonomy): domain Eukaryota; kingdom Viridiplantae; phylum Streptophyta; class Magnoliopsida; order Malvales; family Malvaceae; genus Hibiscus; species Hibiscus mutabilis. Next base: position 10,321,590 of record CM033742.1, read on the forward strand.
ATGCGATTTTTGGAAACTATTTTAAGTGACTAAAATCAAAAGGGTCAAATCCTTAGAATCCTTAAGGAGCTAATCCACCAAGTGTTTGCTGGTGGTTTCTCCCTTTAATTAAATCATTTTAATCATGTGTTTTAAAAGGTTGTTAAAATGCATTAAATATCTAAAGTTAGTTATTAGCTTTTAAAAGAATTTCACATAACTTTTTTTTAACTTTTTCTCTCAGGTTCTTTTCTTCCAAACACTTTTATCAAAATCCAGAGGTAAAGAACTCATTTCACTCAGATTATTGATTTTAATTTGTTCCTTTAACTTTGTTTTGAAAAATCTCATTAAAATCTTGTACTTTCTTAGCTTTTAACAAGCCAATTGAGAGAGAAATCACATAACAGGGGTAAGGTCCGTGATCTCCTCTATTAAATGGCTCTTTATTGATATTCCCAAGTATTTGATCCTTTATTTATAAGTTGTAATGTGGTTTTAATGTTTTATCCAAGTTTGATTGAGTTATTTTGGAAATTTGGATGAATGATGGTGATTTTCGAAGTGGATTTGATTTCCAATAATTGAGATGGATTTAATATATGTTTTGGATGTATTTTGATGTTGATAAGTTGTTTTTATCAATAGAATCCTAAAACTCTAGAATCTCTAATTAGTTAGGTTGCTAGTTTTGAGTTATTGTGGTGTTATTCGAGTTTAATCTTTGCTAGAGGTAAAAGGATGTTAGGAAAGGGTTTTGGATGTTGTTAGATGTTGATTGAAGGCTTGAATTGTTGTTTTATGGCTGGGTTGTGTTTTGGAAACGTTTGTTGGTGTTTTCGGTATGTTTTGGACGGCTTTTGAGTAGGCAACTTGGGAGTTTTAGGGGATTGTTTTTAGGCAATGGTTTGAATGCATTTTAATGCATTTATCATCTGGTTGTATGTGTTTAAAACAAGGGATAATCAAGGCGACGAAGCTTGACGTTGTTTGGTTGCTTATCGAAGCTTGTTTCGCGCTGGCAAGGAAGACGAAGCGTATCGGTGAGTGGAAACTGGTTTAATTTCTTTATAAAGGTTTGTAAAGGTTGTTGGAGTTTACCTAAGCTCGGAAGTAAGTTTCCCTTATATTGCTCTTGAATGTCGGTTTAGATATGAGCATGTTGTTTGCAAGTTTTGGTGATAAACATGGTATGATTTACTTACTGGTAATGCATGATTTTGAGTACATATACAAGGGTTTAAAAGTATATCTAATGCTAGTGAGCATTGGTTTTCATTCTAGATGGGAATTGTGTTATTGCATTTGGCAATGAGATGTGCATATGTGGTATTTTATGAAAAACTTTGTAAAACAGTGAGTAAATGGTTTTGTAAATGATATATTGGCTATGTGACAAGGGGAGAAAACAATCAAATATAGTTGGCATGCCATAGGATTAAAAGTGCACTATAAAATATGAACAAAATCGATCATGGGTCCTTGAGGTATGGCGGTTTAACAAGGCCACTTGGACTGTTGGGACATCATTTGGGGCATGTGGTTTAACTAGGCAACCCAAATTGGTGGTGATCTTGCGATTTAACTAGGCAAGGGTGAAATCTCGCGGTCTTACTAGGCGAGGGTGTCAAATCTTGCAGTTTAACTTGGCAAGGTTTGGGTTATCATGCAGTTTAACTAGGCATGGTATGAGAGATCCGTTTATCCGATATGTGTATGAGATAGAGGTAGTCTCTCCGGGTCACTATAAATGCCAATATATGTGAAAGTTCATGTGTTGAACCTTGTTTATAATTCTTTGGGAATATAAGCATGGTTTGGTAAAAATGCTTTGGAATTCAAGCATGGATTGTTTATGATGTTATAAAGGTTACCGTGTTTTGATTCGGTTGGAATCATGGAAAAATGCTTAGGTTGTAAGCATGTTTTGAGAAAAGCAGACATGTGGTTTTTAATGGTTTTATGCATTATTGTTTATGAGCATCATCACTAAGCATGTGTGCTTACGCTCTCTTTTCCTAATGATGCAGAGCATTAAAATTTGGGTTAGCAAAGGCAAGGTTTGCAAGGATCCAAGAAATAAACTACTTTTGAGAATGCACTCGGTTTATGTTTCTGGTTAAAAAGGCAATGTGTTCAACATAGATTTTGGGGAGATGTACTTGCTTCATTGTGGATTTAAATGTGTTTCTATGTTGGTTTTTGATAATGGTTTTATGTTGCTCAATTTGATGTTGTTCTTGTCTAAAGATGAAGCTAGATGGATGACTAATGATGCATCTAGAGTTTTCTTGTGGTTTACCATGTTGTGTTGGTTGGACCAAGTTTAGTATGCTATGTTGAGTGTGTTGGTATGTTGCTTATGCTGAGAACGGCTTAATTGTGCATTTTGGGTTGTAAGGCAAAGTGTTTTTAGGAAGCATGCCTTTAGAATATCATTGGATGAGTGAAAGCCAATTGGTTGCTGAGTTTATGTTGTTAGGTTGCTTTTGCATTTAGGTATTATTGTATGAAAGTTTATGGCATAATGAAGCGGTATAGTATTGAGGTAAGCATGTTAAATCAGCCAATTATGACCATTCAGGTCTAGACGTATCGGTACGCGTGTTCACGTATCGGTACGAGAAGCCATTTTGGGCTTGTGGTACCGGTATGCGGGCTAGGCATTACGATATGGGAGCGTATCTTTAGCGTAGCGTACTGATACATGGGTTAGCGTATCGGTGCAGGAAGGTTAAGTTTAGATTGAGGATCGATACACGGGTTTGAGGATCGATACGGGCCTTTGGTTTTGGTAAGGCGTATCGTTATGTAGAGTCGTACCGGTACGGGAGTTGGCTACTGGAATTTTTGGAATTTGAATTGGAGATGGCATACCGATACTCAGATGGGCGTACCGATACCCATGGCAGTTAAGTTAGTTAAGGGCTTTAGTAAAGTTCTGTTTTCTTTCATTTTAGTCCCTAAATGCTGTAGAAGCAATTGAATGGGTTTGGATGATCGTATTGGGCTAATTTTTAGTATGTAAGCATAGAATATGTTTAATTAAGGGTTGGTAACATAAAAATTGGTAAAGTCCCTATTTTTAGTCAAAATTGCATTTTGGTCCCTAATAAGTGTTATGGCCAATCAGATATCGTTACGATGCCCGATTGAGATGAGTGCTCACCTATAAACAGTATGAACATGTAGGAAAACGTTAGTGCATCTTGACAAGTTAAAAAGAAAAAATGGACGTGTTTTGGGTTAAACCTAATGTAGCTTTCTCGGTTCGGTCTTGCGAGTAGGCTAGGTTGAGAGGGTTATGTTTGTCCTTTTCGGTTTATTTCGGTAAACCTAATGTATCTTTCTCGGTTTGATCTTGCGACTAAGCCGGGTTGAGGGGGTTACATTGTTGGTATCAGAGCCAGGTTTCAAAAAGTTGGGATGTTGTTGCTTGTTTAATTGATGTTGTTTGAACTGCACGGTGATTGTGTAAATGCTCGGTGATTGTTTAATGTTCTGTTTGGGTATGATTGGGGGCACATTACCTATTACCGAGAATTTTAAATGCGTTTTAAAGTTAACTTGGATCCTTTGCCTGATGCTAGCCTAACTCTAATGTGTTTTGATGCTTTTGTTAGCATGGTTAGATGTGAGACACAATTTATGGCTAATACTGCCGGGATTGGGTAGAATAATGAGACAGAAGAGAACCTCCCTCATGTTTTACCTCCTCCTCCTCCTGTGGTTCCTTCAGTTGATGTTGGGGCAGGTGAAGCACCCCAGGTTCATCAAGTGCTAGTGTATGGCGATTTGACTCTGTTAGTTCAGGCAATAACGTGAGCTTTTCAAGCAGCGATGGCTGGAGTGCAGGCGCAGGCACCGACACCTGTTGTGGTGGCAAATTAAGGTTTACCCTTGGAACGTTTGAGGAGTTTAGGAGGCATGGAGTTTCAAGGTTTGAGCCCTGAGGTAGCTAAAAGTTGGCTGGAAAAGACGATCCGCATTATGGATCAGATGGGATGCAACGAGGAGCGCAAGCTGGGTTGCATGGTATCTTTGCTGCGGGGGGATGCATATCATTGGTGGGTGACCAGTATTGCTGGCGTTCCTGAGGCGTATGTTACTTGGGAGTTCTTTCGGAGAGCTTTCAAGAGGAAATGCCTTGGTGCTCAGTACTTGGATATGAAGAAGCACGAGTTTATGTCGTTATCTTAGGGAAGCATGTCTGTTGCTGAATACGAGGTAAAGTTTGTCCAATTGAGTCAGTATACTCTGGAGTTGGTTCCAGATGACCAGTAGACATGTGACAGGTTCCGTTATGGACTTGTAAAGGACATTAAGACGTACCTCCTGGCCACAGATTATGTAGATTTTGATGTGTTTGTTAACCGAGCCAAGGATACTGAGCAGTCCTTGGGTGCACCAGTTCAAGCTGCAGGCATGAACTTGGGTAAAAGAGTGGCAGAGTTGGCCAGGGTGTTTAGGGAGCTCGTGTTACACTAGAGTGTAAGCGATGTGGTAGGCGTCACGCGGGTATATGCTGGGGTAATGTTGGAGCTTGTTGGATTTATGGTTCATCTTATCACTTGAAGCGTGATTGTCCTCGGGTAGCGAGAGATGTACTAGCATAGGTTGTTGCACCTGCTGGGGGTCGAGGTCGTGGCAGGGGTAACTTTCAGAGACGCGAGGATGGTCAGAGAGGTATATCACATGCTACAACGGTGAGACCTGAAGGTGGAGGACCGACTCAGGTCTTTGCTCACCGTGAGGGCCGTAATGACACGGATGTGATCGCGGGTAATTTTACTTTGTAATCTTTGTCATTGTTATCCTTGGTTGATTCAGGGTTTACGTATTCATATATCTTGAGTGAGCATGCATCTAGGCTTAATGTTCCTGTTGAGATCTTAGATGTTGGTATGTTGATCACAAGTTCTTTTGGGGAGACAGTTACAACAAGAAGGTTATACCGGTGATGTCCTTTGGTGGTGCAAGGTCATGAGTTTGCCACATATCTGATGGAATTGCCATTCCATGGTTTTGATATCATTTTATGTATGGATTGGTTGAGTGAGCACAGAGCAGTTGTGGATTGTGAATCCAAAAGGATATCCTTGAGGTTGGTCGATGACTATGAAGTTGTGGTGGTTGGTGAGAATGTTAAGTTTCTGTCCATTATGGTTTCAGCTGTTAGAGCGGAGAAGATGATGTTTGATTGCTGCCAAGCTTATTTAGCTATTGTTATGAATCCAGAAGCTAAGGGTGTTCGAGTGCAGGACATTCAGACCATGTGCGACTTTCCTGAGGTTTTTCTTGAGGAGTTATCGGGTTTACCTCCGAATAGGGAGGTAGAGTTTCGCATTGAGACTTATGAGGGTACAACATCGGTATCCATTGCTCCTTATAGGATGGCACCAAAAGAATTAAAGGAGTTGAAGTCACAACTTCAGGATTTGTTGGACCATGGGTTCATTCGACCAAGTGTTTCTCCGTGGGGTGCGCCTGTTCTCATTGTGAAAAATAAGGATGGTACGATGCATATGTGCATTGATTATCATCAGTTGAATAAGTTGATAGTAAAGAACATGTATCTATTGCAGTGGATTGATGACTTGTTCAATCAGTTTTGTGGAGCAGCGGTGTTTTCCAAGATAAATTTAAGATTAGGGTATTACCAGTTGAAGGTTAAGGATGTGGATGTGCATAAGACCGCGTTCTGTACAAGGTATGGGCATTATGAGTTTCTGGTCATGCCTTTCGATTTGAAAAATGCCCCGGCTGCATTTATGGATATGATGAATAGAGTGTTCCATAAGTATCTTGATCAGTTTGTAGTGGTATTCATAGATGATATTCTCATGTACTCTCGGACTGAGGAAAAGCATGTTCAACAAGTGTTGAGGGATAATCAGTTGTACGCTAAGTTGAGCAAGTGCGAGTTTTGGCTTAAGGAAGTGACATTCCTTAGTCATGTGGTTTCCACGGAGGGTATTCACGTTGATCCATAGAAAATTTAGGGTATTCTCAATTGGAAGCCACCTAAGTTTGTATCGGAGGTGCATAGTTTTCTTGGGTTGGCTGAATTATTATCACCGTTTTGTTGAGGGGTTATCGAGTATTGCAGCACCATTGACCAAGTTGTTACAGAAGAATGTTCTGTATGTTTGGAAAGAGAAGCAACAACACAATTTTGAGAAGTTGAAGGAAGTGCTGACACACACTCCTGTGTTGATTCAGCCTGAATCTGGGAGGGAGTTTGTGGTTTATAGTGATGCGTTGTATGTTGGCTTGGGTTGTGTACTGATGCAGGACGGGAAGGTTGTGGCCTTTGTATCAAGGCAGTTGAAAGTTCATGAGCGTAATTATCCAACTCATGATTTAGAACTTGCAGTTGTGGTTTTCGCTCTAAAAATTTGGCGACATTACCTCTATGGTGAGAAGTGCGTGATCTTTACGGATCACAGGAGCTTGAAGTATTTGATTTCCCAGAAAGATTGAATCTTAGGCAATGTAGATGGTTGGAGTTGCTTAAAGATTATGACTTGACCATTGAGTATCATCCTAGTAAAGCAATTTAGTGGCGGATGCATTAAGTCGTAAGGTTGCGCTTGAGCTTCGAGCTATGTTTGCAGGGTTGAGTGTGTCATGGGAGGGTGGTTTGCTGGCTGAGTTGCAAGTTAAGCCTACGTTATCTCAGTTGATTAAAGTTAAGCAACTGTTTGATGATTCGTTGGTTGAGCATGTTAAGGACATTACGGATGGTAATCCGACAGATTTCCATTTTGATGATGGTGGAGTTTTTGTGTTTCAAGGGACGAATAGTGGTGCTGAACGTTTCAGAGTTGAGGCACACTATCTTGACGGAAGCACATTCTAGTCCTTTTTTATGCATCCGGTAGTGTTAAGATGTATCGTGATTTGGAAGAGGTATATTACTGGGTTGGGTTGAAAAAGGATGTGGCTGAGCTTGTTTCCAGGTGCATGGTATGTTAGCGGGTTAAAACTGAACATCAATTTCCATCTGGGTTGTTGCAACCACTAACAATTCTATAGTGTAAATGGGAGAGAATCACCATGAATTTTGTAACAGGGTTGCCGTTGACACCTACTAAGAAGGATTCCGTTTGGGTGATTGTTGATCGGTTCACAAAGTGTGAACATTTCTTGCCAGTGCATACAACGTATACCTTTGACAAGTTGGCAGATTTGTATATATCGGAGATTGTGCGCTTGCATGGTGTACCTAAATCCATCGTTTCGAATAGGGATCCAAGGTTTACGGCAAGGTTTTGGAAGAGTTTGCACCAGGCCTTAGGTTTGAGGTTGAGTTTTAGTACCGCGTATCATCCCCAGTCGGATGGACAGTCTGAGCGGGTTATCCAGGTTTTGGAGGATATGTTGTGATGCTGTATTATTGAGTTCCAAGGAACCTGGGAGAAGCATTTGATTTTAGTTTAATTTGCTTACAACAACAGTTATCAGACGAGTATACAGATGGCACCTTATGAGGCGTTATATGGCCGGAGGTGTCGTACGCCCTTATGTTGGGCTGAGGTGGGGGAAAAGCATGTTACTCTACCGGATGTGTTAAAAGACATGGATGAGAAGGTCAAGCTTGTATGTGACCGGTTGAAAGCGGCTGCGGATCTACAAAAATCTTACGCGGATTTGAAACGTAAGGAGGTTGAGTATGCGATGGGTGATTGTGTATTCTTGAGGGTGTCACTATAGAAAAAGGTGATGACATTTGGACGTAAGGGTAAGCTTAGTCTGAGGTTCATTGGACCATATGAGGTTATTGAGCGTGTGGGTCCTGTGGCATATCGGTTGAGGTTGCCTCCCGAGCTGGAGAAAATTCATAATGTGTTTCATGTTTCTATGTTGAGGAGATATCGGTCAGATCCGTCGCATATCATGCCAGTGGAGAATGTGGAGTTAAGGCCGAATCTAAACTTTGATGAGGAACCAGTAAAGATCTTCGATACCAGTAAGAAAGTTCTTCATGGTAAGATGATAGAGCTCGTGAAAGTCTTTCGGCGACACTGAGGTGTTGAAGAAGCTACTTGGGAAACCAAGGCGGATATGAAGGAGCAATTTCTGCATCTGTTTCCTCCATGTAATTTTGAGGACACAATTTCTTAAGTAGGGGAGAGTTGTAACACCCCAGTTTTGGGCTTAGCAGTTTTGAGGTTTATTATATAGTTCGGTGGACCAAGATAGAGATTCAAGTCGGATTCGGGACTATATATTTTTTGGTAAGATAAAAATATGGAAAAATAGTTAAAAATCATATTTTAATATATACTGATTTTTGATGGAATCAATTTTGAAAAATGGAAATCGAAAATATGATATTTTGTGTTAGGGACTAAAATGCGATTTTTGGAAACTGTTTTAAGTGACTAAAATCAAAAGGGTCCAATCCTTAGAATCCTTAAGGAGCTAATCTACCAAGTGTTTGCTAGTTGTTTCTCCCTTTAATTAAATCATTTTAATCACGTGTTTTAAAAGGTTGTTAAAATGGATTAAATATCTAAAGTTAGCTATTAGCTTTTAAAAGAATTTCACGTAACTTTTTCTTAAACTTTTTCTCTCAACTTCTTTTCTTCCAAACACTCAGAGTTTTATCAAAATCCAGAGGTAAAGAACTCATTTCACTCAGATTATTGATTTTAATTTGTTCCTTTAACTTTGTTTTGCAAAATCTCATTGAAATCTTGTATTTTCTTAGCTTTTAACAAGCCAATCGAGGGAGAAATCACATAACAGGGGTAAGGTCTATGATCTTCTCTGTTAAATGGTTCTTTATTAATATTCCCAAGTATTTGATCCTTGATTTATAAGTTGTAATGTAGTTTTAATGTTTTATCCATGTTTGATTGAGCTATTTTGGAAATTTGGATGAATCATGGTGATTTTTGAAGTGGATTTGATTTCCAGTAATTGAGATGGATTTAATATATGCTTTGATGTATTTTGATGTTGATAAGTTTTTTTTTATCAATAGAATCCCAAAACTCTTGAAAATCTAATTAGTTAGGTTGCTAGTTTTGAGTTATTATGGTGTTATTTGAGTTTAATCTTTGTTGGAGGTAAAAGGATGTTAGGAAAGGGTTTTTGGATGTTGCTAGATGTTGATTGAAGGCTTGAATTGTTGTTTTATGGCTGGGTTATGTTTTGGAAACGTTTGTTGGTGTTTTCAGTATGTTTCGAATGGTTTTTGAGTGGGCAACTTGGGAGTTGCAGGGGATTGTTGTTAGGAAATGGTTTGAATGCATTTTAATGCATTTATCCTATGGTTGTATGTGTTTAAAATAGGGGGATAATCAAGGCGACGAAGCTTGACATTGTTTAGTTGCTTGCCGGGAGCTTGTTTCTTGTTGGCAATGAAGGCGAATCATATCGGTGAGTGGAAACTGATTTAATTGCTTTACAAAGGTTTGTAAAGGTTGTAGGGAGTTTAGGGTAAGCTTGAGACACTTACCTAAGCTCAGAAGTAAGTTTCCCTTATTTTGCTCTTGAATGTCAGTTTAGATATGAGCATGTTGTGTGTATGTTTTGGTGATAAACATGGTATGATTTACTTACTGGTATTGCATGATTTTGAGTACATATGTAGGGGTTTAAAACTATATCAAATGCTAGTGAGCATTGGTTTTCATTCTGGATGGGAATGGTGTTATTGCATTGGCAATGAGATGTGCATATGTGGTATTTTATGAAATGCTTTGTAAAACAGTGAGTAAATGGTTTTGTAAATGATATATTAGCTATGTGACAAGGGGTGAAAACAATCGGATATAGTTGGAATGCCATAGGATTAAAAGTGCACTATAAAATATGAACAAAATCGATCGTGGTCATGGGTCCTTGAGGTATGGCGGTTTAACAAGGCCACTCGGACCGTTGGGACATCATTTGGGGCATGCAGTTTAACTAGGCAACCCAAATTGTTGGTGATCTTGCGAGTTAACTAGGCAAGGGTAAAATCTCGCGGTCTAACTAGACGAGGTTTTCAAATCATACGATTTAGCTAGGCAAGGTTTGGGTTATCATACGGTTTAACTAGGCATGGTATGAGAGATTCGTGTATCCGATATGTGTATGAGATAGAGGTAGTCTATTTGGGTCACTATAAATGCCAATATATGTGAAAGTTCATGTGTTGAATCTTGTTTATAATGCTTTGGGAATATAAGCATGGTTTGGTAAAATTACTTTGAAATTCAAGCATGGATTGTTTATGATGTTATAAAGGTTATTGTGTTTTGATTCGGTTGGAATCATGGAAAAATGCTTAGGTTGTAAGCATGTTTTGAGAAAAGCAAACATGTGGTTTTTAAATGGTTTTATGCATCATTGTTTATGAGCATTGTTGCACGTAATAAGTGCTCCGCAATTGTGCAAGTGTACACGTCGCAAGTTATAGTATAAAAGATATCGTCTCCACAGAGATTGGTGCCACTTCAAGAATCTAGTCTCTTGCACTATAAAAAGTAAAAACACAAATAGAAGATTATAGGAGTTTAAACTAATAACTAAACTAGAAAGCAATAAAGTAAAAGAATAGATGAGATCAAATGAGAGAGATAGGCCAGGTTATCGTGAGTTAAGGTGTGATAGCCGATTGGATCATCTTGGTAAAAGAGTGCAAGAGCAACTCAGTTGTCGTGGCAACTTGCACAACGGGGTTGCCTTGGAAACTAATCGATGGTTGCCTGGGCAACTAGTTGGGTGTCTGGGCAGCAACTTCAAGGTTTGGCAGAGCGTTCTTCAATGGTTTCTTCTTATACTTAATTCAAAACTCTAGCTACTTGTGCATGCCTTGATAATACATCCTTGCGTGAATCAAGGGTGAACAACAACCAATCTTACGCTCCTCTTAGCCGTTGAAATCCTTAACTTATTCCTAAGCCGGATTAATCTTCACCATCAATAGATTGAATAAAGATCATATTCATTCGTTTCTTGAATCTAACTCTCCCGGTATTAGATAAATAGATGAAGTTACGAGATCCTCTCCCAATTCACTCGCAAACAAGAATAAGAACCAAGAATGAATAAACCTTGAATAGAAAAGTGCAAACTCTTATTACCTAAACAAAATCCAATAGTTTATCACAACCATAAGACACAATAACCTTAGCCAAATAGATTTAGTTCATGGCTAGGTTCCAAAGAAACACAAGATAAAGAATCTCTAGCATGAACCTAATTGAACAAGAAAGAAAAAGATGAAGAATGGATGGAGCTTTGTCGAAATCCTCCTTGCCCTTGATGTTGTCGAAAATTCTCTCTTCTCTCCCCCTTGGAGTTGACGGCTTGGTGATCTATTTATAGGGCTAGGTCAAAGTCCTTCTTTGAGGATGAAGTTAAGTTGGAATTAAATTATCTTTAAAGAATATAATTTTTTATTATAATTATATTCCTTCTAGAACTTCTCCTATCTTCTTGGGATTTAATTCTTATTTAACCTCTTCATGGAAATTGATAAGTGTTCAAAAGTACTATTTTTATTACCCTTTTTACTCATATTATTGTTAGACTTAGGCTCATATTAGTTGCATAATTAGCTATTCATGCATTAATCCATGTTTCCTTCCATCGTTGAGCTTGATTACATAACTTGGTAGTTTTTGTGGAAAAGATGCTGCTTTGGTGTGCTTTGTGTGTGTATGTGCAGGATCACTTGCCAAAGCAATGTCGAGCTAGTTGCCAGGGCAATGCATGAAGGAGACACCGAGCTAGTTGCCAGGGCAATGCATGAAGGAGACGCCGAGCCAGTTGCCATGGCATTTGTCGACAAAGAGAAAATGCAATAGGGATGTCGAAATTAATGACTTTACAAGCCCAAGATGACATGGAGCAAGGCCCAAGCCCAAAGGAATTTGATTGCCATGCAGAGATTAAAGAAGAATTAAATTCCAAGAAGATAGGAGAAGTTCTAATAGGAATAAAATTATAATATAGAATTATATTCTTTAAAGATAATTTAATTCCAACTCAAACTCCTCCTCAAAGAAGGACTTTGGCCTAGCCCTATAAATAGCAAGGAGATTTCGACAAGATGCATAGAGATGAAGAGGGAAATTTCGACAAGTCCAAGAGAGAGCATTAGGGGAATTTCGACAACTCCATAGAGAGCAAGAGGAGAGGATTTTCGACAACTCCAAAGGGCAAGAAGGAAGAGATTTCGACAAGATAACAAGGAGGGAGAGAGTTCGATTTCTTCTTCTTCTTTGCTTCCATTAGATTCATGGTTTGGGGATTAATCTTTGTATATCTTTTGAACCCAACCATGAACTAACTTGTTTGGTTGGGGTTATTGTGTTTTGTTGTTGTGAGAAACAATTGGATTTTGTTTAGGTAATAAGAGTTTGCACTTTCAATTCAAGGTTTACTCATTCTTGGTTATTATTCTTGTTTGCGAGTGAATTGGGAGAGGATCTCGTCACTTTATCTATTTATCTAATATCGGGAGAGTTAGATTCAAGAAACGAATGAGTATGGTCTTTATTCAATCTATTGATGGTGAAGATTAATCCGGCTTAGGAATAAGTTAAGGATTTCAACGGCTAAGAGGAGCGCAAGATTGGTTGTTGTTCACCCTTGATTCACGCAGGGATGTATTATCAAGGCATGCACAAGTAGCTAGAGTTTCGACTTAGGGATAAGAAGAAACCATTGAAGAACGCTCTGCCGAACCTTGAAGTTGCTGCCCAGACGCCCAACTAGTTGCCCAGGCAACCATCGATTAGTTGCCAAGGCAACCCCGCTGTGCAAGTTGCCACGGCAACTGAGTTGCCCTTGCACTCTTTTACCAAGACGATCCAATCGGCTATCACACCTCAACTCATGATAACCTGACCTATTCTCTCTTTTGATTTAATCTATTCTTTTAGTTTATTGCTCTTAGTTTACTCGTTAATTAGAACTCCTATTATCAATTGTGTTTTTACTTTTCACACGGTCAAAGAACTTAAGCAAAGTGGCCCAAACCAATCCCTGTGGAGACGATACTCGATACTCATATCACTTTATTACTCGCGACGTGTATACTTGCACAATTGCGTAGCACTTATCACACGCAACAAGTTTTTGGCGCCGTTGCCGGGGATTGGCAATAGCGACTTTGTTTTTATTTTCTTGCACTTTCTTTTTATTTTTCTTGTTTAAAATTCAAAGGGCTAACAAACTTTGGTTTTGCATTGGTATATGACCAGGGCGAGACCGACTTCACTAGAATATCCCTTTGATCCAGAAATCAAACGAACCTTACAAAGACTTAGGCGAAGGATAAGAGAAGCAATGGCAAATCAAGACGGCGATATGAATCAAGATGTTCGAGCAGCAGGAGGAGTGATTCTTGCACGAAACAAAACTATTCGAGACTATCTTGAAGAAGATCTTGATGGACTTAACCCAGGAGTTGTCGCACCCAAAATTGAAACCGACCACTTTGAGTTGAAACCGGTAATGTTTAATATGATCAACACAATAGGTCAATTTGGCGGCTCAACAACTGAAGATGCACGACAACATCTGAAATCTTTCCTCGAGATTTGCAACTCGTTCAAGATACACGGAGTCACCCCCGATGTCCTACGATTAAGATTATTCCCCTATTCACTGAGGGATAGGGCGAAAGTATGGTTGAATAGAATTCCTGTCGGATCCATAGCATCTTGGACTGATCTTTGTCGTGATTTCCTTGCTAGATTTAATCCTACAAATTTGACTGATAAGCTTCGTAACGACATTACTTCTTTTCGGCAGGCAGATGATGAATCCATGTACGAGGCTTGGGAGCGATATAGAGAACTTCTACACAAATGCCCTTTACATGGATTCCCGGTGTGGACTCAAGTAACAATGTTTTACAACGCCGTGAATACACCAACAAGGATGATGCTAGATGCCTCGGCAAACGGCATACTCCTAGATAAGTCACCGGAGGAAGCGATGCAAATTTTAAAACAGCTGGCCAAGAATGACTATCAATTCCCATCTACTAGAAGAGGAGGAGTTAGGCGCTAAGCCACAATACATGAACTAGGATCATCGATTCAATTTCGCACATTGGGCGCTTTAACCAAGATGGTCCGAACATGCAAAAACCAAACAACACACATGAAGTCAAGGTAATGGATTCTTTTTGTGAGTTATGTGGTGATAACCATAATTCTTACGAATGTATGCAGAATCCGGAATCCAAGCTTCTATGTGGGGAATTACAATCGAGCAACAACATGATGTCCAATACATACAATCCAGCTTGGAAGAAGCACCGAATTTTTCATGGAGTAATCCCAACAATGCTCTAAACCGGAACAATCAGAATGCACAAGCATCGGGATTCCATCAGAATATGCCCACGACAATGGATGTCGCAGCAACAACCGACAACATCTAGTTCTTTGGAAAATTCTCTAAATGCTTTTATGATGAAAACTGAATCTTATATGGCTGAGAATAGTAATTTCATAAAAAGAACTGATGCTTTTATTAACAGGACCGAGATGAGATTGCAAAACCATGAGGCGGCAATAAAATCATTGGAAAATCAAGTCGGACAGTTTGCTCAAAATCTGAATACTAGACCACAAGGAGGTTTACCTAGCGATACTGAAGTCGCAAAAGGAACTGGCCATGAGCAATGTAAGGCAATCACCACCAGAAGTGGCCAACAACTTAGAGAGGTTCAAACCCGCTCATCAAACAAAACTCCACAAAAAGATCAAGACGAACCTAGTGGCAAAGCCTCAGATACTGAACCAGGAATTGCCGCGGCAACCGGCAATAAGCATGCCTCGGCAATCGACGATAAAAACGCCTCGGCAACTTGCGATAAGCATGCCTCGGCAACCCCAGTTGATAATGCCTTGGCAACTCTAGATGTCCCGGCAATGCCGTCAACCAGGTTTCAAACCAATGAAAGGATCGAAGATATCCGACTTCCACCACCATTCCCACAAAGGTTGAAGCGACAAAAGCAAGAATATCAATTCAAGAAGTTTCTTGATATCCTAAAGCAAGTCCACATCAACTTGCCACTGGTGGAAGCAATTGAACAAATGCCAAACTATGCCAAGTTTCTTAAAGACATTGTGTCCAAGAGAACAACGCTAGGAGAGTTCGAAACAGTTGCCGCGACAGAGGGATGCATGGCAATGTTGCACAATCGTATGCCACCCAAGTTGAAGGATCCCGGAAGTTTCACAATACCCTGTTCCATTGGAAATCACTATGTCGGGAAAGCATTATGCGACCTTGGGGCTAGCATAAACTTGATGCCTAAATCGATTTTCCAGAAACTAGGAATCGGGAAGGCAAGACCTACAACAGTCATGCTGCAGCTAGCCGACAGATCCTATGTGCATCCAGAGGGAAAAATCGAGGACATATTGGTAAAAGTTGATAAATTTATTTTTCCCGCTGACTTTATTATTTTGGATTGTGAAGCAGATGAGCATGCACCTATCATTCTCGGGAGACCATTCCTAGCAACAGGGAGAACCTTGATTGATGTTGAAAAGGGAGAACTCACAATGAGGGTGTATAACCAGTAAGTTAAACTAAATGTGTTCCAAACACTAAGGCATGCCGATGATCCATAAGAATGCCAACTACTTCATGCCACGACAGAGTTTAACTTCGATGAGGAATTTAGTTACCTCGACAACTACATTGCCGATCAAGAGGAACCTGAGGAGTATGAAGAACCGGTTGATGAGGAACAACCAGAAGAGGCAAATTGGCTAGTCAACCGACCAGGTACATACTTTGAACCACTGGACTACTCAGGTAAGGAAGGTAAGCTCGAAAAAACCCTCTATTGAACAACCACCAATTCTTGAGTTGAAACAATTACCAGAGCAACTAAAATATGTATACTTAGGGACCGATAATACATTGCCTGTAATTATTTCTTCTAAGTTACAACCTGAGCAGGAAAAGAAGCTGATCAAGATGTTGAAGCTACACAAAAAGGCAATAGGGTGGACAATTGCCGACTTGAAGGGAATTAGCCCGGCGGTGTGCATGCACAAGATCTTGTTGGAAGATGATCACAAACCTTCAATTGAGGCCCAGAGGAGACTAAATCATGCCATGAAAGGGGTTGTAATGAAAGAAATCATCAAGTGGCTTGACGCCGGCATTATATACCCTATCTCTGATAGTACGTGGGTAAGCCCGATACAATGTGTACCGAAAAAGGGAGGTATAACAGTGGTAAGCAATGAAAATAATGAACTTATCCCAACCAGGACTGTGACCGGTTGAAGGGTTTGTATGGACTATCGAAAGCTAAACAAAGCTACTAGGAAAGATCACTTCCCATTACCCTTTATTGATCAAATGCTTGACCGTCTTGCAGGTAAACCCTTTTATTGTTTTCTTGATGGTTATTCAGGTTACAATCAGATTGCCGTAGCACCAGAAGATCAAGAAAAGACAACCTTCACATGCCCATACGGCACTTATGCCTTCTGAAGGATGCCGTTCGGATTGTGTAACGCCCCGGCAACCTTCCAAAGATGCATGATGGCACTCTTTTCAGACATGGTCGAAGACTTCCTTGAGATCTTCATGGATGATTTTTCGGTTTTTGGTAATGACTTCGACGGCTGCCTCAACAATTTAGAGAGGGTGTTAGCAAGATGCGAAGAAACGGATTTAGTCCTCAATTGGGAGAAATGCCACTTTATGGTAGATGAAGGAATAGTGCTCGGCCACAAGATTTCATCCAAGGGAATTGAAGTTGACAAAGCCAAGGTGGACGTGATCGAGAGATTACCCCCACCAAGTTCGGTTAAAGGAATTCAAAGTTTTCTCGAACATGCAGGTTTTTACAGGAGGTTCATTCATAATTTTTCTAAAATCACTAAACCCTTGTGTAATCTGCTTGAACAGGATAAAGTCTTCGATTTTGATGATTCTTGCACTCAAGCATTCGAAACCCTAAAGAAAAAGCTTGCCTCGGCACCCATTGTCGTTCCACCAGATTGGACACTACCTTTTGAGCTCATGTGTGATGCAAGTGATTTCGCGGTAGGAGCAGTCCTAGGCCAACGCACAGGTAAGACCTTCCATGTGATATACTACGCTAGTAAAACTCTTAATGGTGCTCAAGTGAATTACACAACAACGAAGAAAGAGTTACTAGCTGTAGTTTTCGCATTTGACAAGTTCCGATCCTATTTAATTGGTACAAAGGTTATTGTTCATACGGACCATTCGACAATCAAATACTTATTTGGTAAAAAGAATGCTAAACCTTGTTTGATTCATTGGATATTACTTTTACAAGAATTTGATATTGAAATTAAGGACAAGAAAGGAACAGAAAATCAAGTGGCCGATCACTTATCACGTTTGGAACGCAATAGGGAGGAGGACGCGGATCTAGAGATATGCGATGCATTCCCGGATGAACAAATTCTAGTTGCCTCGGCAACCCTCGACACCTCGGCAACCCTAGACGCCTCGGCAACCATGGATGCACACGCCTCGGCAACTCTCGACGCCGCAGCAATCTTTGACGCGCACGCCTCAGCAATCTTGGGAGCAGTCGCCACGGCGGCACATGCCTCGGTAATACCCTGGTACGTGGATTTAGTTAACTTCCTTGTTTGTGGTATTTTTCCTTATGGAATTACTCACCAAGGGAAGAAGCGGTTCCGCCATAATGCTAAGCATTACTTTTGGGACGAGCCTCTTTTGTTTAAACAATGTGCAGATTAGGTTATACGTCGATGTGTCCCTGAAGAAGAGTAACAGAATGTACTCCGACAATGCCATTCTTCACCCTATGGAGGACATTTTGGAGGAACTTCATCATCATGCCAAAGTTTTGCAATCCGGGTTGTATTGGCCAACATTGTACAAAGATGCCCAAGACTTTTACAAGCAATGTAATCGTTGCCAGAGGACGGGCAATATCTCTAGACGACATGAGTTGCCACTCCAGAACATCATCGAGGTAGAACTGTTCGATGTATGGGGGATCGACTTTATGGGACCTTTCCCATCTTCATTTGGCAACCTCTACATCTTACTTGTCGTCGACTACGTGTCTAAATGGGTTGAGGCAGCTGCAGTTCCCAACAACGATTCCAAGACCGTGCAAAGATTCTTGCAGAAAAACATATTTACAAGGTTTGGGATGCCGAGAGCAATTATCAGCGACGAAGGCAAGCATTTTGACGACAGACTAATTGCCAAGATGTTGCAACGCTTCGGCATATCACACAAGATTGCCACGACATATCATCCACAAACCAACGGGCAAGCAGAAATTTCCAACCAGGAGTTGAAGGAAATACTCGAGAAAGTTGTAAATCCCTCAAGGAAGGATTGGTCATTAAGACTAGATGACGCACTTTGGGCATATCGCACTACATTCAAAACACCCTTAGGTATGTCCCCTTCCGACTTGTCTATGGTAAAACATGTCATCTACCGATGGAAATCGAGCACAAGGCATACTGGGCAATCAAGACCGTGAATATGGATTGGAAAAGTGCCGGACAAAAGCGTTTGATGGATCTCAATGAGATAGAAGAATTTCGTGCACTCGCCTATAACAATGCACGAATCTACAAGGAGAAAACAAAGCGATGGCATGACAAGAAACTATTGCCACGGCAATTCACGCCAGGGCAACTAGTTCTCCTATTCAATTCTCGGCTAAAACTTTTCCTGGGAAAGCTGAAATCAAGATGGTCGGGACCATTTGAAGTCATCAAACCATTCTCCCATGGTGCCGTGATAATCAAGTCCATCTCTGACAACCATGAATTCAAAGTTAATGGACAAAGATTGAAGCACTACAATGGTGCCCATGTGGAACGTAACAAGGAAGTGGTCAATTTAGGAGATGCATGAGCATGCTCTCCCTTTTTATATTTTTATATTTTTATTTTTTTTATTTTTTTTTATTTTTTCGACTATTTAAGTATTTTATTTTTTTCGATTTTTTTTTATTTTTTTTCGATTATTAGTAGTTTTAGGATAGATTTTTTTATTCAAGTTTATGAATCCTATTACACATCTTTATTTATTTTCTCTATTAGTTTATATTTAATTTTAATCCTTATTTGATTTGTTTTTGAATTGTAGGAAAAGAAGTTCAAGATAAAGAAGGAATTCTAAACCAAGTAGGAAAACATCTTCAACAAGGAAACTAAGGGGCTGAATCTAAAGCTTATATAAAGCCTCCAATTCATCCTAACCAAAACCCCTTTGTCGAAAATTCCTACCAAACCCTAAACCCTTTTTCGTTTTCCCCCAATCCCAACCACCTATCTTTTCTATAAAACCCATCACCCTTAACCTATTCCTACTTTCTATCTTGCAACTTTTTAGTTTCTTTTCTTTTCTTTTCTTTGTTTTTACTCACAACCAAGATCATACATGGCATCCAAGATTAAACTTTTAGTTCATCCAAGTTCCTCCAAAGAACCAAGATACAAGAAGTTTGCTACACCGGCGGTTCAAGAAAGATTTCAATCCAAGTTTGAAAGCCGGAAGATTCATGAAGAACAAGGCTTTGAATACTCCAACTCTCATCAAGATTTCGGCCTTGAACCATTCATCTTCAAGAGGATTGCACATCAAAAGTGGCAAATCTTTTGCCATCAACCGGAACCGGGCAACATCTAATGGGTAAGAGAATTCTATGCTCACTCACCTAACCCGAATAATCCTTATGTTTTTGTTCGTGACAAGGCCATACTTATAAGCCCTGAAAGCATCAACACCTTTTACAGACTTTACATTGAGAAGGACGAGCATCAAGCCTTTGTTGACCAAATCAATCCCAAGCAACTCGACAAGGTGCTTCAAGAACTCACTCAACCGGGAACTCATTGGAACGACGGTAAATACAAGGGCACGGTAAATCGCCTTCGGCTTAAACCCGAGGCAAAACTATGGAATAAGTTTGTTAAAACTTCTTTAATGCCCTCCACACACAATACTACCGTTGATATACCACGTCTTTTGCTCATACATTCTATTTTGCATAATCGCATCATTAACATTGGAAAAATTATTTGTGATGAGATTTTTGTATGCAGCTCAAAAGATAAGGGTTATCTTTTCTTCCCTTGCTTAATTTCTAATCTTTGCAAGGAGATGCATGTCCCGAGTGAGTCCACCGATGAAAAGGCCCTACCCAAGTCTGGTTGGAATCAAGCACTAATCCGGAAGCTAATGGGAGAGGCACCGGGAGATTCTTCAAGGCCTCCAATTGCCACGGCAACCCCTGCCGCCGCGGCAATCCCTAATGCCCAAGCACCTAACGCCAGGGCAACTCGGCCATTAATCCCGGGACACTTTGAAGCACTTTTGCACCCATTGGCAAGCCGCCTAAGGCAAATTGAAGATCGGCAACTAATGTTCATACGGTACATGAAGGAGCACAACAATGCCATCACCCAAGTCATCCTAGAAAAGTACCCGGACAATCGTGTGCCGTTCCCAATCTTTCCCGCCGAGATTCTTGCCCCGGCAACCAATGAATCAGTCGCCACGGCAACCAAGAAAGCTAACGCCACGGCAACCAACCCTGAAGATGCTCCGGCAACCACTGCAAAAGCCAAAGGTAAAACACCTATGCCCGAATCAACTCCTACGGAATCATTTTCTGATTTTTCAGATTCGGACGAGTCCTCCATTGAACCAATAAACACCGCACCAATTGAATCCTCCAAGCGAAAAGCCATTGCCATTGATGAAGAGGACGATGAGGACAACCCCGTACGAGGGTCGATTCCACCACCGACAACAAGAAAACAACCATCGCGTTCAAGCAAGAAAATCAAGACACCGACTAGAAGGAAACTAATCATCTACGATGATGAACTCTCGGAGTAAGTCCTCGTATGCATTTTTATTTTTATTTTTCATTATTTTTATGCATGCATTGAGGACAATGCCTAACTCGAGTTTGGGGGGGATTGTTATTAGTAATTACCATGTTTAGTTACATTAATCTTAAGTATTACATTTAGGATACATAAATTGCTTGCCATGCCTTTAATTGGAATAAGAATTGCTTAGATTTGATGAATATTCGATGATGACTTTGCCAATGCACTTAATTGATAGAATTTTTATTCTAGGATAACCATGGAAAAACTTAGAATTTTGCTATGATGCTAAATTTGATGAAACACTGTTGTGGTTTGATTGATTTAAGGAATTCTAGTAAACTTAGGTTGATAATTAACAAATTGGGGGATTAGAATAAAAATTGGATGAATGTTAGAGGTGCCCGAAATTGGCTCTAGTATAGGTTAAAAAAATTTTAACTAGAGGTGCCCGAAACCGGCTCTAGTCAATTAAATTAACTTAAGAAAACTAAAAACAAAACACTAGAGGTGCCTAAAACTGGCTCTAGTTAAAACATGTTAAAAAGAACCCAATGAAGTAATTTGAAAACCTATTGTTTGCATAGAATCTGAAAAATCAACTTGCACACAACTCCGCACACACTCACAAGCATTATAGTTTGATTCCGAGTAATTCCTCAGTTTTCTGAAAAATAAAAAGCCAATCATACTTTGTGCCCCGGTTCAGAGAATTGAAATCAAGTTCAAAGCTAAGTTTGTGAAAATTGAAGTCTTGCCAGGTAATTATGAGTTTGCATTGCTTGAGGACAAGCAATAGTTCGAGTTTGGGGGTGTGATAAGTGTTCAAAAGTACTATTTTTCTTACCCTTTTTACTCATATTATTGTTAGACTTAGGCTCATATTAGTTGCATAATTAGCTATTCATGCATTAATCCATGTTTCCTTCCACCGTTGAGCTTGATTACATAACTTGGTAGTTTTTGTGGAAAAGATGCTGCTTTGGTGTGCTTTGTGTGTGTATGTGCAGGATCACTTGCCAAAGCAATGCCGAGCTAGTTGCCGTGGCAATGCATGAAGGAGACGCCGAGCTAGTTGCAGGGCAATGCATGAAGAGAGACGCAGAGCAGTTGCCATGGCATTTGTCGACAAAGAGAAAATGCAATAGGGATGTCGAAATTAATGACTTTACAAGCCCAAGATGACATGGAGCAAGGCCCAAGCCCAAAGGAATTTGATTGCCATGCAGAGATTAAAGAAGAATTAAATTCCAAGAAGATAGGAGAAGTTCTAATAGGAATAAAATTATAATAAAGAATTATATTCTTTAAAGATAATTTAATTCCAACTCAAACTCCTCCTCAAAGAAGGACTTTGGCCTAGCCCTATAAATAGCAAGGAGATTTTGACAAGATGCATAGAGAGGAAGAGGGAAATTTCGACAAGTCCAAGAGAGAGCATTAGGGGAATTTCGACAACTCCATAGAGAGCAAGAGGAGAGGATTTTCGACAACTCCAAAGGGCAAGAAGGAAGAGATTTCGACAAGATAACAAGGAGGGAGAGAATTCGATTTCTTCTTCTTCTTTGCTTCCATTAGATTCATGGTTTAAGGATTATTCTTTGTATATCTTTTGAACCCAACCATGAACTAACTTGTTTGGTTGGGGTTATTGTGTTTTGTTGTTGTAGAAACAATTGGATTTTGTTTAGGTAATAAGAGTTTGCACTTTCAATTCAAGGTTTACTCATTCTTGGTTCTTATTCTTGTTTGCGAGTGAATTAGGAGAGGATCTCGTAACTTCATCTATTTATCTAATATCGGGAGAGTTAGATTCAAGAAACGAATGAGTATGGTCTTTATTCAATCTATTGATGGTGAAGATTAATCCGGTTTAGGAATAAGTTAAGGATTTCAACGGCTAAGAGGAGCGCAAGATTGGTTGTTGTTCACCCTTGATTCACGCAGGGATGTATTATCAAGGCATGCACAAGTAGCTAGAGTTTCAACTTAGGGATAAGAAGAAACCATTGAAGAACGCTCTGCCGAACCTTGAAGTTGCTGCCCAGACGCCCAAGTAGTTGCCCAGCTAGTCGCCCAGGCAACCATCGATTAGTTGCCAAGGCAACCCCGCTGTGCAAGTTGCCACGGCAACTGAGTTGCCCTTGCACTCTTTTACCAAGACGATCCAACCGGCTATCACACCTCAACTCATGATAACCTGGCCCATTCTCTCTTTTGATTTCATCTATTCTTTTAGTTTATTGCTCTTAGTTTACTCGTTAATTAGAACTCCTATTATCAATTGTGTTTTTACTTTTCACAGTGCAGTAACTTAAGCAAAGTGGCCCAAACCAATCCCTGTGGAGACGATACTCGATACTCATATCACTTTATTACTTGCGACGTGTATACTTGCACAATTGCGTAGCACTTATCACACGCAACAGAAATCAAACTCCTTTGGGATTTAGCTTTGCTCTACGTCATCTTGGGCTTGTCTAGTCATCAATTTCAACTACCATATCACCTTATTCTTTGTCGACAATTGCCCTGGCAACTGGCTCGACGTCTCCTTCATGCATTGCCCTGGCAACTAGCTCGGCATCTCCTTCATGCATTGCCCTGGCAACTAGCTCTAGCCTTGCTTTGGCAAGTGATTCTGCACATACACACAAAACACACCAAAGCAGCATCTTTTCCCACAAAAAACAACCAAGTTATGCAATAAAGCTCAATGATGGAAGGAAACATGGATTAATGCATGAATGACCAATTATGCAACTAATATGAGCCTAAGTCTAACAATAATATGAGTAAAAAGGGTAAGAAAAATAGTACTTTTGAACACTTATCACACCCCCAAACTCGAACTATTGCTTGTCCTCAAGCAATGCAAACTAACAATTACCCGCCAAGACTTCAATTTTCACAAACTTAGCTTTGAACTTGATTTCAATTCTCGGAATCGGGGCACAAACTATGATTGGATTTTCATTTTTCGAAAAACTTAGGAGTTACTCGGAATCAAACTATAATGCTTGTGAGTGTGTGCGGAGTTGTGTGCAAGTTAATTTTTCGGATTCTATGCAAACAAGAGGTTTTCAAATTACTTCATTGGGTTCTTTTTAGCATGTTTTAACTAGAGCCGGTTTCGGTCACCTCTAGTGTTTTGTTTTTAGTTTTCTTAAGTTAATTAATTTATTCGACTAGAGCCAGTTTCGGGCATCTTTAGCGATCAATTTTTAGCACATACTAGAGCCGGTTTCGGGCACCTCTAGCGATCAATTTTTTAGCACATGCTAGAGCCAATTTCAGGCACCTATAGCATTCATCCAATTTTTACTCTAATCCCCCATTTTTTAACTATCAACCTAAGTTCACTAGAATTCCTTAAATCAATCAAACCACATCAGCGTTTCATCAAATTTAGCATCATAGTAAAATTCTAAGTATTTCCATGGTTATCCTAGAATAAAAATTCTATCAATTAAGTGCATTGGTAAAGTTATCATTGGATATTCATCAAATCTAGGCAATTCTTGTTCCAACTAAAGGCATGGCAAGCAATTTATGTATCCTAAATGCAATACTTAAGATGAATGCAACTAAACATGGTAACTAACTAATAACAATGCCCTCCAAACTCGAGTGAGGCATTATCCTCAATGCATGCATTAAAGAGAAATAAAAATAAAGAAAAGTAAAATGCAAACGAGGACTTACTCCGAGAGTTCGTCGTTGTGGATGATTAGTTTCCTTTTGGTCGGTGTCTTGATTCTCTTGCTTGAACGCGATGTTTGTTTCCTTGTTGCCGATGGTGGAATTGATCCTCGTACGGGGTTGTCCTCATCATCCTCTTCATCAATGTCATTGGCTTTTCGCTTGGAAGATTCAATTGGTGCGGTCTTTGTTGGTGCAATGGAGGACTCGTCCGAATTTGAAAAATCAGACAATGATTCTATACGAGTTGATTCGGGCATAGGTGTTTTACCTTTGGCTTTTGCAGTGGTTGCCGAGATGTCTTTAGCTTTGGTTGCCATGGCATCTTTAGGGTTGGTTGTCGTGGCATCATCTGTTGCGGTTGCCGTGGCGACTGCTTCATTGGTTGCCGAGGCAAGGATCTCGGCAGGAAAAATTGGGAATGGCACGCGGCTGTCTGGGTACTTTTCTAGGATGACTTGGGTGATGGCATTGTTGTGCTCCTTCATGTACCGCATGAACATTAGTTTCCAGTCTTCAATTTGCCCTCGCCAATGGTTGCAAGAGTGCTTCAAAGTGTCCCAGGGTTGATGGCCGAGTTGCCCGGGCATTAGGTGCTCGAGCATTAGGGATTGCCGGGGCGGCAGGAGTTGCCACGGCAATTAGAGGCCTTGAGGATTTTTTCGGTGCCTCTCCTATTAGCTTTCAAATTTGTGCTTGATTCCAACCAGACTTTGATAGGGCCTTTTCATCGGTGGACTCACTTGGGACATGCATCTCCTTGCAAAGATTAGAAATTAAGCAAGGGAAGAAAAGAGAACCCTTATCTTTTGAGCTACATAAAAAATCTCATCACAAATAGTTTTTCCAATGTTAATGATGCGATTATGCAAAATAGAATGTATGAGCAAAAGACGTGGTATATCAACGGTAGTATTGTGTGTGGTGGGCATTAAAGAAGTTTTAACAAACTTATTCCATAGTTTTGCTTCGGGTTTAAGCCGAAGGCGATTTACCGTGACCTTGTATTTACCGTCGTTCCAATGAGTTACCGGTTGAGTGAGTTCTTGAAGCGCCATGTCGAGTTGCTTGGGCGTGATTTGATCAACAAAGGCTTGATGCTCGTCCTTCTCAATGTAAAGCCCGTAAAAGGTGTTGATGTTTTCGGGGCTTATGAGTAAGGCCTTGTCACGAACAAAAACATAAGGATTATCCGGGTTAGGTGAGTGAGCATAGAATTCTCTTTCCCATGAGATGTTACCCGGTTCCGATTGATGGCAAAAGATTTGCCACTTTTGATGTGCAATCCTCTCGAAGATGAATGGTTCAAGGTCAAAATCTTGATGAGAGTTGGAGTATTCAAAGCCTTGTTCTTCGTAAATCTTTCGGCTTTCAAACTTGGAGTGAAATCTTTCTTAAACCACCGGTGTAGCAAACTTCTTGTATCTTGGTTTTTTGGAAGAACTTGGATGAACTAAAAATTTAATTTTTGATGCCATGGATGATCTTGGTTGTGAGTTTTGTAAAAACAAAGAAAAGAAAATAAAAGAAACTAAAGAGTTGAAAGATGAAAAGTAGGAATAGGTTTCTTGGAAGTTAAGGGTGATGGGTTATATAGAAAAGATAGGTAGTAAATATGGTGGGTGGGATTAATTTTGGATAGAAAATAAAGGGGGTTTCGGTTTAGGGGAAGGGTGACGGCTAGGGGGTTTAATTAGGGTAAGTTGGAGGCTTTATATAAGCCTTAGATTCAGCCCATTAATTTCCTTGTTGAAGATGTTTTCCTTCTTGGATCAAAATTCGTCTTTATCTTGAACTCTTTTCCTACAATTCAAAGAAAAATCAAATAAGGATTAAAATTAAAGATAAACTAATAAAAGAAAATAAATAAAGATGTGTAAAGGGATTCTTAAACTTAAAAAGATAAAAAAATAAAATAAATCTATCCTAAAAATATATAATTATCGAAAATAAAAATAAAAAAATAATTAGTTCGAAAATAAAAAAAATAATAAAATAATCAGAAATAATAAAAATAAAAATAAAAACAAAATAAAAACAAAATATCGAAAGGAGAGCATGCTTATGCATCTCCTAAGTTGACCACTTCTTTGTTACGTTCCACATGGGCACCATTGTAGTGCTTTAATCTTTGTCCATTAACTTTGAATTCATGTTTGTCAGTGATGGACTTGATTATCACGGCACCATGGGAGAATGGTTTGACAACTTCGAATGGTCCCGACCATCTTGATTTCAGCTTTCCCGGGAAAAGTTTTAGCCGATAATTGAATAAGAGAACTAGTTGCCCTATCGTAATTGCCGCGGAAATAGTTTCTTGTCATGCCATTGCTTTGTTTTCTCCTTGTAGATTCGTGCATTGTTATAAGCGAGTGCACGGAATTCTTCTATCTCGTTGAGGTCCAACAAACGCTTTTGTCTGACACTTTCTCAATCCATATTCACGGTCTTGATTGCCCAATATGCCTTGTGTTCGATTTCCACCGGTAGATGGCATGTTTTGCCATAGACAAGTCAGAAGGGGGACATACTTAAGGGTGTTTTGAATGCAGTGCGATATGCCCAAAGTGCATCATCATCTAGTCTTAATGACCAATCCTTCGTAGAGGGAATTACAACTTTCTCGAGTATACCCTTCAATTCCCGGTTGGAAATTTTTGCTTGCCCGTTGGTTTGTGGGTGATATGTCGTGGCAATCTTGTGTGATACGCCGATGCGTTGCAACATATTGGTAATAAGTATGTTGTCAAAATGCTTGCCTTCGTCACTGGTAATTGCTCTCAGCATCCCAAACTGTGTACTTATGTTTTTATGCAAGAATCCTTGCACGGTCTTGGAATCGTTGTTGGGAACTGCAGCTGCCTCAACCCATTTAGACACGTAGTCAACGACAAGTAGAATGTAGAGGTTGCCGAATGAAGATGGGAAAGGTCCCATAAAATTAATCCCCCATACATCGAACAATTCCACCTCGATGATGTTTTGGAGCGGCATCTCATATCGTCTAGAGATATTGCCCGTCCTCTGGCAACAATCACATTGCTTGTAAAATTCTTAGGCATCTTTGTACAATGTTGGCCATACAAACCGGATTGCAAAACTTTGGCCGCGGTACGAGTTCCTCCAAAATGTCCTCCATAGGGTGAACAATGGCATTGCCGGAGTACATTCTGTTGCTCCTCTTCAGGGACACATCGACGTATAACCTGATCTGAACGTTGTTTTAACAAAAGAGGCTCATCCCAAAAGTAATGCTTAGCATTATGGTGGAACCGCTTCTTCCCTTGGTGAGTAAGACCATAAGGTAAAATACCACAAACAAGGAAATTAACTAAATCCGCGTACCAGGGTATTGTCGAGGCTTGCACGTCAAGGGCTGAGGCATGCGCATCCATGGTTGCCGAGGCGTGCACGTCCATGGTTGCCGAGGCGTCGAGGGTTGCTGAGGCATGTGCGTCAAGGGTTGCCGAGGCGTGCGCATCCATGGTTGCCAAGGCAACTAAAAGTTACTCATCCAGGAATGCATCGCATATCTCTAGATCCACGTCCTCCTCCCTATTGCGTTCTAAACATGATAAGTGATCGGCCACTTGATTTTCTGTTCCTTTCCTGTCCTTAATTTCAATATCAAATTCTTGTAAAAGTAATATCCAATGAATCAAACGAGGTTTGGCATCCTTTTTAGCAAATAGATATTTGATTGCCGAATGGTCCGTATGAACAATTACCTTTGTACCAATCAAATAGGATCGAAACTTATCAAATGCGAAAACTACAGCTAGTAACTTTTTCTCCGTTGTTGTGTAATTCACTTGAGCACTATTAAGAGTTTTACTAGCGTAGTATATCACATGGAAGGTCTTACCTGTGCGTTGGCCTAGGACTGCTCCTACCGCAAAATCACTTGCATCACACATGAGCTCAAAAGGTAGCGTCCAATCTGGTGGAACGACAATGGGTGCCGAGGCAAGCTTTTCCTTTAGGGTTTCGAATGCTTGGGGTGCAAGAATCATCAAAATTGAAGACTTTGTCCTGTTCAAGCAAATTGCACAAGGGTTTAGTGATTTTAGAAAAATTATGAATGAACCTCCTATAAAAACCTGCATGTCCAAGAAAGCTTCGAATTCCTTTAACCAAACTTGGTGGGGGTAATCTCTCAATCACGTCCACCTTGGCTTTGTCTAATTTATTTCCCTTAGATGAAATCTTGTGGCTGAGCACTATTTCTTCATCTACCATAAAATGGCACTTCTCCCAATTGAGGACTAAATCAATTTCTTCACATCTTGCCAACACCTTCTCTAAATTGTCGAGGCAGCTGTCGAAGTCATTACCAAAAATAGAAAAATCATCCATGAAGATCTCAAGGAAGTCTTCGACCATGTCTGAAAAGAGTGCCATCATGCATCTTTGGAAGGTTGTCGGGGCGTTACACAATCCGAACGGCATCCTTCGGAAAGCATAAGTATCGTATGGGCATGTGAAGGTTGTCTTTTCTTGCTCTTCTGGTGCTATGGCAATTTGATTGTAACCTGAGTAACCATCAAGAAAACAATAAAAAAGTTTACCTGCAAGACGGTCAAGCATTTGATCAATAAAGGGTAATGTGAAGTGATCTTTCCTAGTGGCTTTGTTTAGCTTTCGATAATCCATACAAACCCTCCAACCGGTCATAGTCTTGGTTGGAATGAGTTCATTGTTTCATTACTTACCACCGTTATACCCCCTTTTTCGGTACACACCCATGTACTATCAGAAATAGGGTATATAATGCCAACGTCAAGCCACTTGGTGATTTCTTTCATTACAACCCCTTTCATGGCATGATTCAGTCTCCTCTGGGCCTCAATTGAAGGTTTGTGATCATCTTCCAACAAAATCTTGTGTATGCACACTGCCAGGCTAATTCCCTTTAAGTCGGCAATTGTCCACTCTATTGCCTTCTTGTGTAGCATCAACATTTTGATAAGCTTCTTTTCCTGCTCAGGCTGTAACTTAGAAGAAATAATTATAGGCAATGTATTATCGGTTCCTAAGTATGCATATTTTAGTTGCTCTGGCAACTGTTTCAACTCAAGAATCGGTGGTTGTTCAATAGAGGGCTTTTCGAGCTTACCTTCCTTACCTGAGTAATCCAATGGTTCAAAGTATGTACCTGGTCGATTGACTAGCCAATTTGCCTCTTCTTGTTGTTCCTCATCGACCTGTTCTTCATACTCCTCAGGTTCCTATTGATCGGCAATGTAGTTGCCGAGGTAACTAAATTCCTCGTTGAAGTTAAACTCTGTCGTGGCATGAAGAAGTTGACATTCTTCTGGGTCATCGGCATGCCTTAGTGTTTGGAACACATTTAGTTTAACTTGCTGGTCATTCACCCTCATTGTGAGTTCTCCATTTTCAACATCGATCAAGGTTCTCCCTGTTGCTAGAAATGGTCTCCCAAGAATGATAGGTGCATGCTCATCTGCTTCACAATCCAAAACAATAAAGTCAGCGGGAAAAATAAATTTATCAATTTTTACCAGTATGTCTTCGATTTTTCCCTCTGGATGCACATAGGATCTGTCGGCTAGCTGTAGCATAACTGTTGTAGGTCTTCCCTTCCCGATTCCTAGTTTCTGGAAAACCATTTAGGCATCAAGTTTATGCTAGCCCCAAGGTCGCATAATGCTTTCTCGACATAGTGGTTTCCAATGGAACAGGGTATTGTGAAACTTCTGGGATCCTTCAACTTAGGTGGCATACGATTGTGCAACATGGCCATGCATCCCTCTATTGCGGCAATTGTTTCAAACTCTCCTAGCCTTGTTCTCTTGGACACAATGTCTTTAAGAAACTTGGCATAGTTTGGCATTTGTTCAATTGCTTCCACCAATGGCAAGTTGATGTGGACTTGCTTTAGGATATCAAGAAACTTCTTGAATTGATATTCTTGTTTTTGTCGCTTCAACCTTTGTGGGAATGGTGGTGGAAGTCGGATATCTTCGATCCTTTCATTGGTTTGGAACCTGATTGATGGCATTGCCGGGAGAACTGGAGTTGCTGAGGCATTATCAACTGAGGTTGCCGAGGCATGCTTATCGCAAGTTGCCGAGGCATCATTATCGTCGGTTGCCGAGGCATGCTTATTACCGGTTGCCGCGACAATTCCTGGTTCAGCATCTGAGGCTTTGCCGCTAGGTTCGTCTTGATCTTTTTGTAGAGTTTTGTTTGATGAGCGGGCTTGAGCCTCTTTAAGTTGTTGGCCACTTCTAGTGGTGATCGCCTTATATTGCTCATGGCCAGTTCCTCTTGCGACTTCAGTATTGCTAGGTAAACCTCCTTGCGGTTTAGTATTCAGGTTTTGAGCAAATTGTCCGACTTGATTTTCCAATGATTTGATTGCCGCCTCTTGGTTTTGCAATCTCATCTCGGTCCTTTTAATAAAAGCATCAGTTCTTTTTATGAAGTTACTATTCTCAACCATATAAGATTCAATTTTCAACATAAAAGCATTTAGAGAATTTTCCAAAGAACTAGATGTTGCCGGTTGTTGTTGCGGCAACTGTTGCCGTGGCATATTCTGCTGGAATCCCGATGCTTGTGCATTCTGATTGTTCTGGTTTAGAGCATTGTTGGGATTACTCCATGAAAAATTCGGGTGCTTCTTCAAAGCTAGATTGTATGTATTGGACGTCACATTGTTATTTCGATTGTAATTCCCCACATAGAAGCTGGATTCCGGATTCTGCATACATTCAGAAGAATCATGGTTACCACCACATAACTCACAAAAAGAATCCATTACCTTGACCTCATGTGTGTTGTTTGGTTTCTGCATGTTCTGGACCATCTTGGTTAAAGTGGCCAATTGTGCCGAAATTGAGTCTGATGATCCTAGTTCATGTATTGTGGCTTGGCGTCTAACTGCTCCTCGTCTAGTAGAGGGGAATTGATAATCATTCTTGGCAAGCCTGTTTAGAATTTGCATTGCTTCCTCCGGCGACTTATCTAGGAGTATGACGTTTACCGAGTCATCTAGCATCATCCTTGTTGGTGTATTCATGGCGTTGTAAAACATTGTTACTTGTGTCCACACTGGGAATCCGTGTAGGGGGCATTTGTGTAGAAGTTCTATATATCGCTCCCAAGCCTCGTACATGGATTCATCATCTGCCTGTCGATGTCGTTACGAAGCTTATCAGTCAAATTTGTAGGATTAAACCGAGCAAGGAAATCATGACAAAGATCAGTCCAAGATCCTATTGATCCGGCAGGAATGCTATTCAACCATGCTTTCGCCCTATCCCTCAGTGAATAGGGGAATAATCTTAATCGTAAAACATCGGGGGTGACTCCGTGTATTTTGAACGAGTTGCAAATCTTGAGGAAAGATTTAAGATGTTGTCGTGCATCTTCAATTGTTGAGCCGCCAAATTGACCAATTGTGTTGATCATATTAAACATCACCGATTTCAACTCAAAGTGGTCAGTTTCAATTTCAGGTGCGACAACTCTTGGATTAAGTCCATCAAGATCTTCTTCAAGATAGTCTCGAATAGTTCTGTTTCGTGCAAGAATCACTCCTCCTCCTGGTGGAACATCTTGATTCATATTGTCGTCTTGATTAGCCATTGCTAGTCTTAACCTTCGTCTAAGTGTTTGTAAGGTTCATTCGATTTCTGGATCAAAGGGATATTCTGGTGTAATCGGTCTCGCCCATGTCATATACCAATACAAAACCAAAGTTTGTTAGCCCTTTGAATTTTAAACAAGAAAAATAAAAAGTGCAAGAAAATAAAAACAAAGTCGCTATTGCCAATCCCCGGCAATGGCGCCAAAAACTTGTTGCGCGTAATAAGTGCTCCGCAATTGTGCAAGTGTACACGTCACAAGTTATAGTATAAAAGATATCG
The DNA here is from genome assembly GCA_019671005.1 of Hibiscus mutabilis. Classification (NCBI taxonomy): domain Eukaryota; kingdom Viridiplantae; phylum Streptophyta; class Magnoliopsida; order Malvales; family Malvaceae; genus Hibiscus; species Hibiscus mutabilis. The sequence continues at coordinate 10,354,027 of CM033742.1, forward strand.
TCTCCACAGGGATTGGTGCCACTTCAAAAATCTAATCTATTGCACTATAAAAAGTAAAAACACAAATAGAAGATTATAGGAGTTTAAACTAATAACTAAACTAGAAAGCAATAAAGTAAAAGAATAGATTAGATCAAATGAGAGAGATAGGCCAGGTTATCGTGAGTTGAGGTGTGATAGCCGATTGGATCATCTTGGTAAAAGAGTGCAAGAGCAACTTAGTTGTCGTGGCAACTTGCACAATGGGGTTGCCTTGGCAACTAATCGATGGTTGCCTGGGCAACTACTTGGGCGTCTGGGCAGCAACTTCAAGGTTCGGCAGAGCGTTCTTCAATGGTTTCTTCTTATCCCTAAGTCGAAACTCTAGCTACTTGTGCATGCCTTGATAATACATCCCTGCGTTAATCAAGGGTGAACAACAACCAATCTTGCGCTCCTCTTAGCCGTTGAAATCCTTAACTTATTCCTAAGTCGTATTAATCTTCACCATCAATAGATTGAATAAAGAACATATTCATTCGTTTCTTGAATCTAACTCTCTCGATATTAGATAAATAGATGAATTTACGAGATCCTCTCCCAATTCACTCGCAAACAAGAATAAGAACCAAGAATAAATAAACCTTGAATAGAAAAGTGCAAACTCTTATTACCTAAACAAAATCCAATAGTTTCTCACAACCACAGGACACAATAAGCTTAGCCAAATAGATTTAGTTCATGGCTAAGTTCCAAAGAAACACAAGATAAAGAATCCCTAGCATGAACCTAATTGAACAAGAAAGAAAAAGATGAAGAATGGATGGAGCTTTGTTGAAATCCTCATTGCCCTTGATGTTGTCGAAAATTCTCTTTTCTCTCCCCCTTGGAGTTGACGGCTTGGTGATCTATTTATAGGGCTAGGTCAAAGTCCTTCTTTAAGGAGGAAGTTAAGCTGGAATTAAATTATCTTTAAAGAATATAATTCTTTATTATAATTATATTCCTTCTAGAATTTCTCCTATCGTCTTGGGATTTAATTCTTCTTTAACCTCTTCATGGAAATCAAACTCCTTTGGGATTTAGCTTTGCTCCACGTCATCTTGGGCTTGTCTAGTTGTCAATTTCGACTACCATATCACCTTATTCTTTGTCGACAATTGCCCTGGCAACTGGCTCGGCGTCTCCTTCATGCATTGCCCTGGCAACTAGCTCGGCATCTCCTTCATGCATTGCCCTGGCAACTAGCTCGACATCTCCTTCATGCATTGCCCTGGCAACTAGCTCTAGCCTTGCTTTGGCAAGTGATTATGCACATACACACAAAACACACCAAAGCATCATCTTTTCCCACAAAAGCAACCAAGTTATGCAATCAAGCTCAACGATGGAAGGAAACATGGATTAATGCATGAATGAGTAATTATGCAACTAGTATGAGCCTAAGTCTAACAATAATATGAGTAAAAAGGGTAAGAAAAATAGGACTTTTGAACACTTATCAAGCATCCTCACTAAGCATGTGTGCTTACGCTCTCTTTTCATAATGATGCAGAGCATTAAAGTTCGGGGCAGCAAAGGCAAGGTTTGCAAGGATCCAGGAGATAAACTACTTTTGAGTATGCACTCAGTTTAAGTTTCCGGTTTATAAGGCAATATGTTCAACATGGATTTTGGGGAGATGTACATTTGCTTCATTGTGGATTTAAATGTATTTCTATGTTGGTTTTTGATAATTGTTTTATGTTGCTCAATTTGATGTTGTTCTTGTCTAAAGATGAAGCCAGATGGATGACTAGGGATGCATCTAGAGTTTCCTTGTGGTTTACAATGTTGTGTTGGTTGAACCAAGTTTAGTATGCTATGTTGAGTGTGTTGGTATGTTGCTTATGCTGAGAACGGCATAATTGTGCATTTTGGGTTGTAAGGTAAAGTGTTTTTAGGAAACATGTCTTTAGAATATCATTGGATGAGTGGAAGCCAATTGGTTGTTGAGTTTATGTTGTTAGGCTGCTTTTGCATTTAGGCATTGTTGTATGAAAGTTTATGGCATAATGAAGTGGTATAGTATTGAGGTAAGCATGTTAAATCAGCCAATTGTGACCATTCAGGGCCAGACGTATCGGTACGGGAAGCCATTTCAGGCTTGTGGTACTGGTATGCGGCTAGGCGTTGCAATACGGGAGCGTATCTTTAGCGTAGCATACCAATACATGGGTTAGCGTATCGGTACGGGAAGGCTGAGTTTAGCCTGGGGGATCGGTACACGCGTTTGAGGATCGGTACGGGCCTTTGGTTTTGGTAAGGCGTATTTGTACGCAAGGTCCTACCGGTACGAGAGTTGGCTACTAGAATTTTTGAATTTGAATTGGAGAGGGCGTACCGATACTCAGATGGGCGTACTGATACCCATGGCAGTTAATTTAGTTAAGGGCTTTAGTAAAGTTTTATTTTCTTTCATTTTAGTCCCTGAATGTTGTGGAAGCAATTGAAAGGGTTTGGATGATCATATTGAGATAATTTTTAGTAATTAAGGGTTGGTAACATAAAAATTGGTAAAGTTCATGTTTTTAGTCAAAATTGCATTTTGGTCCCTAATCAGTGTTATGGCAAATCAGATATCGTTAAGATGCCCGATTGAGATGAGTGCTCCCCTATAAATAGTATGAACATGTAGGAAAGCGTTAATGCATCTTGAAAAGTTAAAAAGAAAAAAAAAGGGATGTGTTTTAGGTTAAACTTTTCCAGTTTATTTTAGTAAACCTAATGTAGCTTTCTTGGTTCAGTCCTGCGACTAGGCCAGGTCGAGTGGATTACATTTGTCCTTTTCGGTTTACTTCAGTAAACCTAATGTAGCTTTCTCGATTCAACTTTATCACTAGGCCGGGTCGAGGGGGTTACATGGCTTGTATGTAATGTCCCATCTTGACATTGAGCTCCTCAGCTTTCTCTAGCTTTCGAAGAATAATCTCTTGGCGATGGTGAATTTAGGACAGCATTGCCAGTGAACTGTCTGACACGATTTCTTGCATGGTTGTTGGCTCTGCCTTTGACACTTTCGGTCTTGGCGTGGGCACTTTGGCCTTCCCCTTGCCATTGTCCTTTGACTCGGCAGCTATAAGGTTTCTCCAAATAGCAGCTGTGATGGTTGTTCCCTTGATCCTTTGACCTTTATCTGTATCAAGCTTTGGCACACCATGGAGCATGCAAATATTAGAAATTAACAAAGGAAAGAACAGACTGCCATTACCTTTCGCTGCATATTTGTAAGTTTTGTCAATAATGAGTGTGCCAACATTAATCTTGCACCCCATAATGATGAAATGCAATAGGATCAACCTCTCTTCTGATACAGTCTCGTTGCGGAATGTTGGCATCAGATTTTCCTTTACAAAGTGATTCCATCCTCTCCATTGAGGTTTCAATGCCAACCATTTTACCGTACGGTGTCCCTTTGATGACACTGTCCATGTCGTGCCAGGCTCACACAAGTCTGCTAGCAGCTTCTTTCTTTTGGCAGCATTAATCAACTCGGCATAATCAAAATATTCATCCCCTGCACCATCCAATTCAAACATCGTGTCATCAAAACTTACACACTTACCTCGAATCATCACGAAGGGTGAATCCTTGGCCACAAAATGAGCGTAGAATTCTTGAACAATGGTGGCATAAATCTCCCCTTCTTGTTGGCAAAACAGATTCCACTTGTGCATGTCAACTATTGCCATGAATTATTGAGGGAATCCAATGTTTGTCTCCGTCTTGAAATCAAAGTGTTTTTCGTAGCAAAAAGATCTTGAAGCAAAGTTAGCTTCAAACTTTTTTCGAATCTCCTCATTGAAAAATTGGTTGAAAGGGGTAGAAAAAGAAGCCATTGGAAACATGCAAGAATTTGGAATGGTTTTGAATCAAGGAAGAAGAAGAAAATATGATGTAAATCTTGGTTCTTGCTTGAAAAGAAGTGGAAAATTGAGAGAGAGTTGGGTTCTTTAAAATCGGCTAGGGAAAGAAAATGAAATGGTTGGGTGTTTTAATAAGGGTTAATAATGGTAATCGAGTAAATAGAGATAATGATGAAAGAAATAAATTTGATTTGAAAAGGGATAAAGTGATAAGGTGAAGTGATAAGGTTGTAAGTGATAAGATTTGATAAAGATTGGAGTGATAAGGTGATTGGGTTGAATTTAAATTTCAACCCAAGTTTTGGGCGGCTAGGGTTTAAATTTAAAGAAAATACTCTCTCTTATCTAATGGGCCGATCAAGTTAAGGTTATTATCGTCTTTTCATCTTTCAATCTGTCTCATGCCAAGCTGCTTGGCACTATGCTTGGCACACAAAATTCTCCCATTATGGCATTGGCTCATGCCAAGTCTTCCCTTGGCATTAATCCTAGCATTGGTCCTGCATTAGTTATGGCATACTGATTCTACATACACTCAAAGAAAACCTTTCAACATAGACAAGGAATAAAAATGAAAATCGACATAAAGAAAAACTATTAAAAACCCTGAAACCTAAAAACAAAAAAACAACTAACCTAATATGTACAGAAATTCAAACCTAGTGATGTTTTCACACTACCTTTGCCAAGAGGTCCACCTCCTTGGCATTGTTCCGATCACCTTCCATGTAATGCTTCAGTATGTAACCCTTGGTTGGTGGATGGTAAGCTATGGCACTATTTTGTTTGAATAAGCAACATAGAAAGCCAAAGAATTGCTTTCCTTTGATCATGCCAAACTCTAGATTACTCAACAAAGGAGAATGTTTTGCCATGGGGTTTTTGAATAACCACCTCAGAAAACCAAAATACATATTCCCTGTAGGCCTATCAAATCTTTGATTGAATTCAGCACCCCAGTAGTGCTTAGGTTGTGGTCCTTCTGTTTCATTTGATGCCAAGGTGTATGTATCCTCAACCGGTTCTAGACTTGCCATAGCACTCTTAGGTAAATCTTCAATTTTTGGCGGCACCATCTCTTGCATTATTATCATGGCCAAATTCTCTTGCTTCAGTTCTTCATTTTCTGCTATTTGGACTCCACTTTTTCTTCCAGTAACTAGCCATCTAAGCACACCTCGCTTCATGGCATTAGTCTTGACCAGAATCGATCTTCTCCATCGCTCAATTGTTTTGCCATCACACTTATGTTTAATGGCATCAGCTTTTATTCCTTGCCAAGTCAATGTCAGGTTCTCATCCAAAATGGATTCCATTGGCTCAACTGCATGGCATTCTTCAGGTCCATCTGCATACTTAAGAGATTTGTCAACATTAAAAGCGATATTTATTTGTCTTACCAATTAGGGTTGGCAATTAGTGGCTTCACTGGTTTTGTCGTGGTGGTGTTGGCCTCAAATTGAGATCTGGCATTACTTGTGCTTGCTTTCCTTTTCTCAGCTTCTTTGGTTTCTTCCGCTGGCATTGATTTATTCGCATGGCAAATAATTGGCTCTTCTTTACACGTTAAAATCTTGACTTGGTTGCCACTTAAGGGAGTGACAACTTTGCTTTGTTCTCTCTCTTTTTGCCGAGCTTCATCTGTATCACGTGGCAGAGTTTCTGGAGGTCTAGCATCAGATAGTGGTATGGCATCAGATAGTGGTATGACATCAGACAGTGGTCTGGCATCAAATATTGGTATGGTACAATAGTCTCTGCCTCTTCTTTTTCTACTTCTTTGGGTTCACCTACTGGCAATGAGTTCTCTTCTTGGCAAATAATCAGCTATTTGCCTTCGTCTTCTTGGTTTGGAGCTTCAGAATCCCCTTTTGTCCTAGCATCGAACTTGGCAACATTATCTAGCTTTGCCTCGATGTTATTGTGTTCAAGATCCTTGCCCTCAAATTTTTCCTCACACTCTATTACCACTAATGAGTCCAATGTACCTGTTGTGGAATACTTTTCATCAGTATAATATATTGATTCAAGTGTGTTAGAAAAAAATTGATACTCGTAATGTTGATTCTGAATTCCTTGAGGCGTAGATGAAGGAAGAAAATTGTCAAATTGTTGACTCGTAATGTTGATTCTGAATTCCTTGAGGCGTAGATGAAGGAAGAAAATTGTCAGCTTGTTGATGTAGCGTTGCCATGGCATTTTGATTGTTAGCACTAACCGAAGCGTTTGCCACCTCTTGCTGCCTTGATGGAAGCTTTATCTCGTACTCTTGAGGCATGTCATTCACAGCATTGGCAAGCCTCCTGACTTGTTCTTTCAAGCCTCTCACAGCATCTATGGCTTCTTCAAATGCGTTTCCAATGTAATTTGTTTGCTCTTGAGGTGGATTGTTGTGCATCGGCATTTCTGAAGGCAATTCAGCCATGGCAAATGATCCGCTGGATCCATAAAGATCTATCGCTGATTTCTCATGAAGAATATTGCCTTGGGATGGCATTTGTTTGAAGCCTGGTGGTCTAGCAAAGTTGTTAGGTGCATAAAAATAATCGTCGTCTTGATCATTCCAAAAAATATTTTACAGCTGGTTCCATCCTTGGTCGAAGTTGTAGGATGAAGGGTTGTTCACATTATAATACCCCGTGTAACAATAGGAATTAGGGTTAAAGGGGCAATTGTCAAATGAGTGGCATCTGTTGCGCGTAATAAGTGCTACGCAATTGTGCAAGTATACACGTCGCAAGTAATAAAGTGATACGAGTATCAAGTATCGTCTCCACAGGGATTGGTTTGGGCCTCTTTGCTTAAGTTACTGCGTTGGAAAAGAAAAACACAAGTAGGTGATTGTAGGAATTATAACTAATGAGTAAACTAAGAGTAATAAACTAAAACAATAGATGAAATCAAAATAGAGGGAATAGGCCAGGTTATCATGAGTTGTGGAGTGATGATCGAATGGTTCGTCGTGGTGATTGAGTAGCAGCCGGATTGCCAGGGCAATTCTGTTATGATTGCCTAGTCGATTGCCAGAGCAATTTGGTTGCAATTGCCGGGTTGATTGCTAGGGCAATTCTGCCTTGTTGCTTGGTCGGTTGCCAGGGCAATTCCCCCTCGTTGTCTGATCAGATTACCTGGGCAATGCTCCCGCGATTGCCTGGGCAATTGAGCATTCACTTCCAGAGTTTGGTGAAGCGTTCTTCAATGATTCCTCGTTATCCCTAACGCGAAATACTGTTAATTGCACACGTCTTGATAATATTCCTGCGTGAATCAAGGGTGAACAACAACCAATCTTACGCTCCTCTTAGCCGTTGAAATTCGTAACTTATCCCTAAGCCGAATTAGTCTTCACCAACTTCTGTTTGTATGAAGACCATGCTCATTCATTTCTTGAATCTAACTCTCCCAATATTAGATAAATAGATGATTGAATTCCGAGATCCTCTTCCAATTCACTCGTGTAACCACTCCATTTTGATCGGGTTTTAATGTTATTAGTATTATTTTAATGGTAGTATTATTAATATAAAATTAATGAAAAATAATAATAAAAATAAAATATAAAAAGGTAAAAAATATATATTATTATTAGTTAAAAAATGAGAAATTGCGTAGAGCAGGGTGCTCCATGTCACCCCATTTCACCCACCCCTTGCCTATAAATACAAGGCAGGGGGCAGCCAAGCATTCACGCCAAATTGCCATGAAATTGGCAATCCAATCGGCTCCCCAATTGAGAGCTAGGTCGGCTGCGAGACTGGCCAGGGGTTGGGGCCAGTGCCCTCGGCCCCAATTGGTTCGATCCAACATTCGATCGGGGTCATATTTCAGGTCCGATCAAGTTAATAATTTTGGATAGGTCGTGGTAGATCCCGGTGGGTTTCAGTCGGGGTTCGTTATTCGAGCTCCTAGTTAGGTATATTTTCTTTCCTTTTTATTTGTGTTGTAATTTTCATAATTTAATGAAGTATTAGTTATTTTAAAATTGTATTCTTTTTTTTTAGTTTGTATGTTTATTTATGTTTTAGATTAGTATTCATTTATGTTTTAAATTTATGTTTTAGATTAATATTTTATTTATGTTAGATTCATTTTTATTTATGTGTTAGATTAATATTTATTTGTGTTTTAGGTTAATATTTATGAATGTTAGCATTTTGTTTATGTTAAATTTGTTTTTATTTATGAGTTAGATTAATATTTATGTATGTATGTTTTAGATTAGTATTTTATTTATGTTAGATTAGTATTCTATTATGTTAATATTTATTTGTATGGTATTTAAATTATTTGCCATATTTTATATTTTGCTCGCTAAGTTTGCATAATGGAATATATAATGTCAATTCGGTGCCCTTTTATCCGAGCGTAAACGGGGCCAGTATTAGGCGTAGTGATAGTGGTTGGGCGTTTACTCTCGGATAACGGGGCCTTTAAAATTTACCCGCATTTATAACCAAATTTTAAATTAATCGTCATTTTAATCCGGAAAATCTAACATTAATAAAGCGGTAATTATTAAAGTACCAATTTTGGGCGGTGTGGGGGTGCTAATCCTTCCCCATCCGTAACCGACTCCCGAACCCAATAGTTTTCAAATCTCTGGTTTTATGGTGTCTGGCCTACCTAACTGGCCGGTGGCTACTCCAATTTCTAAATAAAACGCGGTTTTTTTAAAAACCCCACGGAATAAATATTTTAATACCCGAAAAACCACAAACACTTCGAAAACTCATTTTTTAGCGAAACGGACAGCGCTACAGATGGCGACTCCGCTGGGGACAATTTTTTGTTTTTCGAAAATAAGAAGAGAGTCAAGCTTTTTAAAATAATGACCGCTTTATTAATATTAGAAATTCCGGGTTAAAGTGACTATTAAATTAACATTTGGTTATAATTGCGCGTTTATTTTAACGCATTTAAAATATGGCATATAAACCCGTTTTCTAAGTGGGGGAAAACGCTAATGCTTTCGTGGAGATATCGTTCTCCCGTATGGGCCTAGCAAGTACCTTCGGGGCTCGAGTTCCTTATGCTTTCGTAAGGATATCGTTCCTTCATACGGGCATAAGCGAATGGGTCCCCCTGAATTGAACCCCGTTGAAAGGAGCCTATAATGGGTGATGATCGGGGGCCTTGCTACCCTTAGTAGGGGACAATTCGGGTACCTCCTAGCACCAACACTGCATGTAGAGAACATAGAAACCCACCCTGTTAGAGCCATGCGGATAACCTTAGGTGTTTTAGACTGGATAAATAGGGTCGTTTTGTTTGTTTACCTTATTTAATTTGTCCTTTTATTTATGTATTTATTATTTTTATCTGGTACTAACTCATTTCTTTTTGTGTTTTATTTTTATTTTTATTTTACACATACTTTTGTTGCATTATCATTGCATCCACATTATATAGAGGCGTTGGTTCAAGTGGTTTGCCCGATTAGAAAATCTTTCATCATGGAAAAAAGGTGTCTTAAGAAGGACGACATCGATCCAGTCGTGCGACATTGGTCAGAGATTAATCAACAGATCCGAAGTAACAATTTGCCGAGCAAGCGTGTAGTGCCAAAGTATACACACGAGACCCTGATGGTGGACATACGACGAGTTGCAAGGCGTGTGAATGACTTAGCTACCAAAGCTGCGGCTCTCCGACTTTCGTAACCCCAGACATGGAAGAAGCACCAAGGTTTATCAAGTTGCTCAGAGCTATCGAGGAGCTAAGAGGTAGAGCTAGGGCTTATGTGTAGAACTTTGTTTTGTAATTAAGACTTTTTGTAATAAGGACTCTTTTTGTAATAAAGACTCCTTTTGTAATGTGGACCCTTTTTGTAATCTGGACCCTTTAGTTCCCATGAAAGTCGTTCGAAAGGGTGATTACCAGCGGAATCAACGCCTTTATTTGCATTCATGTTGCATATCATGGTGTTGATTTAAGAACAATTCATTAAAAGGCTTTCAAAATAGAAAAAGTCTGCTTTGCCGGGAACAATAATATTACAGTATCAAGTTAGGCCGAGCAAAGACCAATCGAGAAAGAAGACGGTACGATAGTAAGGCACGTGCGATGCTAAATATTCAGTCAGGGCTGCAGAACCCCAATTTTAAATCTTCACATTTAACCCTTTTGTAAAAATCTCAAAGATTTTAATTTAACTCCTTTAAAAAATTTGCTTTGAATCTTTTTCCCTCCTAAAACTTTCAGAATAATAATAATAACAAAAAGAAACCTAAAAGTTTTATTTTTTAAGTAAGTTAAAACTTTTTTATAATAAAAAGGGGAAATTTTTAAACCAAATGATCTTTGAGAATTTTAATTTAAACCCTAAAATTTTTAAAGTACTCCCCTAGGACTGATAGAATCCATCCCTGTTTAGACGTATTATTCATTTGCACCCAGATCTACAGAAGAAAAGATCTTGCCTGCATTATGCCTGCACTTGTTGATGTCCTTTTCAGAAGCCACAAAAATAAAGATCATGACGGCACGAGTCCATGGAATAGAATAAAAGGAGAAGACGAAGTCATCCATCATCCTGAAGACGACGTCGAGACATGGAGCACAGGTTTTGCTTTTCGAAGTCAAGGTCTCCAGAATAAATCCAACTGTTACCTGTAATTCATTATTAAGTTCTGGCAAACAGACATTTTCTTTATTGAAAGTTTTTTAAAGGACTGTTCAAGAATCAACATCGCATTTGCATTCATTCTTGCATTTATAGGGTATTGATTCCCGAAGTGGTTCCTCAAATCTCAGAAATCGTTCATAATTGGCAAAGGGTCGTCTGGTCAGATATTAGAGGGCACGGATCCAGGGTTTTGTCCCAGAGTAAGATCGGGGACAATATAAGAGGAACCATATAAAGACTTCAGGTCAAACACAGTAAGGAGACACGATATTGGTAATGAGCAAAGTAAAATGCAAGAGTTAAAATAAGCAGAGGGAAGACGTGATGAATCAGATGGATACTTTGACGAAAGGTAAGAGATCCATCGAACCGAAAGAAGAACCGATTAAGGATCAGAATAGAGAGCGAGATAGTCAGAATTCTACCTCCAAGCCAGCCAAATACGACAAATTGAACCCTTTTTGTGATTCGCATTAGTAAACAGGCGGAAGGTATGTCTGAGTTGGGCTTTCAAAAAAGTAGAGCCCGGTCTAGAAGAAACCCGAGAAACAAGTAATGAAAAGTACATCTCGATTCCTGTGAGGTACACCGAACTACTACTAATGTTCATCGTGAAGAGCCTTATTACCTTGGTGAAGTCTCTAGCGAAGAGACAGTCTTATCCGAAAGATTACGACACCGTTTAGGAAGTTTGGGTCACAGTATTGAGGATTGTGGGGCCCTGAGGAACAAGTTCAAGATCTTATCATGATGAGAATTTTAGGTTTCAAAGATGGAGTTCCTCAATTCTATAGTAAGCTAACAATCACCCGAGGGGCAAAGTCGAGGAAGAATCGATATCCAGGACAAAGTTCAAGTAATGCCGAAGTGGGTTACTCAAGCGAGTTAAATTTGAAGATCGGAGATAGGGGCATCCCAGGAGAGGGATATTCTTTCGAGTTCAGCCAGCTCAGATAAAAGAGAGATAACTTGGATAAAATTGAATTTGCAGAATGATCACCAGAAGCTTTCCTGGGTGTTTAAGAATATCATATTGGGTCACCTTTAAATAATAGATGAACGGTGTTGTCCAGTTGAAAGACGACTCGGAATATTGAAAGAAGAGAAACTAGTCAAGCAAGAATCAAGTCAGGATGTTATCAGGTACGTTTGAGGGAATTGAGAATAGGTACGACAGTCTCCAAAGACGAGCTACAGAATAACTTAGCCATTAACAAGACTTATGGAAACAAGTTTACGACAGAGCAATGAAAATCCAACACTCTTCAGTTGGAAAAAGGCAACTTCCAAGCTACGAAAGACTAAGTATGGGATAGATGAAGACCCGAAGATGGATATTACTCAAGCAGGTAAGGCGGCTCAACAAGGTGGCAGGCTTTGTCAGAACATGGACCAAGTGTTGGACTACAGAGGCAAGCTGACCGGACTACTGGATGAAGTTAAGAAAGTAGACACTGAAGCTTATCAGTAACTGTAAATATCTAATATCTGATATATTGAAACCTTTTGGCCTCAATGAACATCGTTTCATGGGATCACTTTTGGAATCAATACCTTATTGCATTCATGTTTATATTTTAGGATTGCATTGCTTTGCACGATCCTGTCATGTTTTACATGACATTATCATTACCTTGCATTATTATTACCTTGCATAAACTTTATGAGGAGTAACTCAAAGACCAATTAGGGTTTTATCATGGATAAAAGAATTGAAGACACTCAAAAATCAAGATTTGAGCAGTTAAAAGATGGGCTCGAGAGGAAAAAAGAAAAAAGAAGAAGTTTGATGCCTTCGATGCAAGAAAACTCTGTTTGAACCCTGGTTTGGTCGTTCCTCTAGATTCCAAAGATTCCCAGATTTGCGCATGATAATGGAACAAGATGCCACAAGATTCACTCGACCATATTCTACAAAAAGATGGAGGGCTGCATTGAAAAATTACCGATCCACTACTTCCCCGACAGTCTAGCAGGACCTACCGTGATATGATATGCTTTGGACCCAACACCAAGTCGTCAGTATCTCCAGGGTACGAAGATAAAACCTGATGAAAGCTTCAAGGAATGTGCTTTGAGGTGTCTGTGTTTAGCGACCCAGGTGCAACTTCCCGTAGATGAAGAGGAGAGTGACTTTCATGCCACCTTTCTTATTTCTTCCTTGATAAGGTGCTTGGGAAAATGAATGGCAGCTTTGATGACTTCATGACAGTCGGAGAGAGAATCGAACATGCACTCCGGGACCTAAGTTTAACAGACCAGACATGCCTAGGAGCAGAAAGAGATAAATGGGTACAACTTTCGAAGGTTCTCGTGATCGTAAGAGAATAAGACAGGCAGATTCCTCCGATTCACCTAGAAAAAATCCTCGAACAAGTACATATTTAGAGATATTCAGAGTATTCCATCTCGGACATATGGCCTCATCTGGTCAAGGTATATGTGAGTTCTACATTGAGGCGCTGGGGCATGACACTAAGAAATTTGGGGTCGTTAATAGAAAAAAATCAAGAAGCTGGTTGACGAGGGAGTCATGATGAGAGAGTTGATCCAGCAATGGAAAACAAGAAAAGAGGTAAGCCTGCACTACAAAGGACCGGAATGAGTTAGTACTCGAGAGGCAGTCCGGAGGTTCCTATGGTTTTCCCATCAGTTCGCTAAGAAATTCTCAATACTTTGAAAAAAACTCTCAAACATATATTTTTTAGAATTAAAAATCACATTTCCATTTAGAAAGCATTTTTACATTCTTGATTCTTTAAACATTTTATTTTTATGGGGTAGTTTTCCCATATGCATATACATGCATTTTTGAATGGACATATGTATATATCATTTCTATACCAGGTCCTCGAATTTTGAATGCAACAATACATTTGCTTCAGATCCAAAGATCAACTCTAAGTTGCATATATTTAGAAGAGATTGAATGTTGTGGGGATACTGTAAATGTAAGTATCTGCTAGTTTACTTAGGCCAACAGAGGAACAAAGCGAGTGTTTAGACAATGGGCAGTTCCCATTTTAAGAATTTATCTTCTCAGGCACTTGTCGTTTAAGATCCTTGAAATAAAAGTTGACCCTAAACCTCTACCCCCTTGAAGGCATTCTCAAGACATCTGTGAATTTGACAACGAATGATATTCTTTTACTTTACCAGAAGGCAGAAATGAGTCCAGACAGATTGGATACGAAGATCAGAAAATCATCAGAAGAAAGTGATTGAAAACAATGATATGTCCAAACGAAAAACCAAAGAAAAGAAGAGAAATGGTAATCAGAAGGCCGAAGCAATCCAGATCGAGTAAAAATCAGAAGAGCTGCAGAGAGGCAAGTAACTTCGAGCAGAAGATATCATCAATACCCAGTATAGATACGTGTTGATTCGAGGATACATTTATAGACTCGAATAAGAAGAAAGAGATTCAAGGCTAAAAACCCAAAGTGGGCAGTCTAAAACAAAAAAGAAAAAGAAAACAAAACAAAAAAAGAAAATAAAATAAAAGAAAATAAAAAATAAAACAAAAAAAGAAGAAAGAGAGAGAGAAAAAAAGAAAAAAAGAAGAAAAGAAAAAGGAAAAAAAGAAAAAGAAAGAAAGAATATTGTATATGCTTCACACACAGATCAAACAATACAAGAACGAGACTTCAACTATGAGCAAGAAACACAAGGAATCCACATTTCAAGTAAATATCAGTTTTGAAAATTAGTATAGAAGCTCGAATTGAAGCCAAGTTAAGACAAGTCGGCCCGAAGATTGCCAATTTCGAAAAAGAAAATGACCTCTAGGGTGAAAACCCAAAAATGGGCAGTCTAGAGTGGTCCTGAAAATGAAGAAAAAGAGTAGTCTGCCTGAGCCTGCTGGCATCAATATCCAACCAAAATACACTAATCTGAAGGTACAGAAGAAGGAAGTGACCTCTAGGGTGAAAATCTAAAAATGGGCAGTCTAGAGCGATCCAAGAGAAAAAGTGAAAAAGAAAAATAGAAAAAAAAAGAAAAGAAGAAAGAAAGAATAACATTTCATCTGGGCGTGCCAATCACAAGAATTCTCAAAAATGTATTCATAGTCCTTCATTCAAGAAATCTCAGTTTCGAGGAGTTTTGGAGGATCAAACATTCTTGAACAGAAAACAAATATCAGTATATAGCCAGAATGCAAGACAGCCTACAGTAAAAAGAAAGGAAATGAACTCTAAGGTGAAAACCCAAAAACGGGTAGTCTAGAGTGATCCAAAAAAGGGAAGGAAAATGGGCATATCCAAGGTACACAAGTACAGAAATACTGTTTCACTTAACCATAAACCAAAGGCCTACATTACAAGACCCCAAAGACCATTTTGGTCATCCATAGATATCCAAGTTGAATGAGAATGTCTTCAGATTTTATTCTGCCTATAAGGGTTAACTTTGCTTCAAGGAACGTCAAACTTTGAAGTGCTTGGTCGACACCCCAAATAAGGGAAGGATGGGGCATGGTGAGATAGTGAGATTAAGAGAGCCACCTTAAACGGGGAAGAAACTAGGTAGGGTTGTTCCTCCCAAAAGCATATTAGACCAGAAGAAACTATACATTGGCATATATCTCCACAATGGTTAAGATCTTCTAAATATGCACTTCATTAGAGTTGATCTCTGGCAACTTGAAGCAGATGCGCTATGGTGTTTGATATTTCGGGGGAAACATGTTTTAAAAGGTCTGACATTTTCTCCCAAAGTTTTGATGTTTACCATTTCCCCCAAACATTAGTTTTTAAAATGTTTGGCAATATACTTCGAATTTTGTTTACCATTCTCCAAACATTATTTAAAAAAAAATGTTTGGTCCTTAAAAAAGAAGAAGAAAAGAAAAAGATGTTTACCATTTGTTCCAAACAATGTTTTCAAAATGTTTGGTATCCCCTCCAAGTTGTGATTTTCAAAATAACTGTTATCTTTTCAAACAATCATTATTTTTTGAAATATACGCAAGTAAATTACCGTTTGCATTATTTTAAAAATAAATGATGATGAGATTTAAAGCATAGGGACCGAGAGTTAGTTCCCGTCGAAATGCTACGAGAAGATCAAGGATGAGCTCAGGGGATGGAAGCATTTTGGCTCACCCTGGTGACTAGAAATAGATCAAGGCTCTGTATGATGGGTCAGAAAATTCAAAGCAGTGGAGCCCGTGGTTGAATGGGGCAACGCCAAGCGAAGAAGATGGCAAGGGTTCTTATATAAGAATAATATAAGAACCAAAAGATCATTTATGAAGATGAGTGATAACCCCGAAGACAAGAAAGTCTTCCGCATAAAATGTTTGAAAGCACGTTCAAATGAGGATTTAAGAGCATACAATGAAGAAGTAAAGAGATGAAGAAATCTGAGGAACGACCTTTCAGGGTGTAAGACTTTAGAACAAAAAAGGGCTGAAATAAAAAAGAGAAGAAAAAAAAGAAAAAGAGAGAAGAGAGAGAGAAGAAAAAAGAAAAGAAAAAGAAAAAATAAAAAGAGATTGAAGGGAAAAAAAAGAAAATGAGAAGAGAGAAAAAGAAAAAGAAGAGAAAGAAAGCATTACATTGCATGCATCATATAGATAGGGGCATGTCAATTTTTTCTTGTTTTGAACAGGTACTTGAAGAATTATCAAAGAGTATTAAGAAGTGGATTTCAATAAAGAAAGAAAGTTTGGCAGCCATTTTCGGCGTGAGTCCCCAAATTTGAAGAAGGTTTGGCGGCCATTTTCAGCGTGAGTCCCCAAAATTTGAAGAAAGTTTGGCGGCCATTTTCGGCGTGAGTCCCCAAAATTTGAAGAAAGTTTGGCGGCCATTTTCGGCGCGAGTCCCTAAATTTGAAGAAGGTTTGGCAGCCATTTTCGACATGAGTCCCCAAATTTGAAGAAGGTTTGGCGGCCATTTTCGGCGTGAGTCCCCAAAATTTGAAGAAAGTTTGGCGGCCATTTTCGGCGTAAGTCCCTAAATTTGAAGAAGGTTTGGCAGCCATTTTCAGCATGAGTCCCCAAATTTGAAGAAGGTTTGGCAGCCATTTTCGGCGTGAGTCCCCAAATTTGAAGAAAGATCGGTAGTCATTTTCGTCATGAATCCCTAAATTGAAGAAAAATTTCGGCAGCTATAGTAGCGTGAGTCCTAGAAGATCGGTAGCCATTTTCGGCGTGAATCCCTAAATTGAAGAAAGATTTCAGCAGCTATAGTAGCGTGAGTCCTAGAAGATCGGTAGCCATTTTCGGCATGAATCCCCAAATTGAAGAAAGATTTCGGTAGCTATAGTAGCGTGAGTCCTAGAAGATCGGTAGCCATTTTCGACATGAATCTCCAAATTGAAGAAAGATTTCGTCAGCTATAGTAGCGTGAGTCCTAGAAGATCGGTAGCCATTTTCGGCGTGAATCCCAAAATGTGAAGAAAGATTTCGGCAGCCTTAGCAGCGTGAGTCCAGAAAAATCGACAGCCATAGCAGCGTGAGGCCCAGATGTTAAATCCTTCGGGTCATCGGTAAGTCTTTCGGGCACGGTGTTAAGTCTTTCGAGCCACCAATAAGTCTTTCGAGCAT
This sequence comes from Hibiscus mutabilis, assembly GCA_019671005.1. NCBI lineage: Eukaryota > Viridiplantae > Streptophyta > Magnoliopsida > Malvales > Malvaceae > Hibiscus > Hibiscus mutabilis. Next base: position 10,371,086 of record CM033742.1, read on the forward strand.
GGTGATAAGTCCTTCGGACCATTAGTAAATCCTTTGGGCATGATGCGGCAGTCTTAAGTAGCGCAAGTCTAAAGATATCGACAGCCTTGTTAAAAAAAACAAGATAGAAAAAAGAAGAGAAGAGAAAAGGAAGAAAAATAGAAAAAAAGAGAGCAGAAAAAAGGGGAAAAGGAAAAAGAGAAAAAAGAGAAAAGAAAAATTTGAAGATAAAGGTTTTATATAGGAAGGGCCTATATTTTCAAGCTCCCGTAGCGAGAGGTTCTATGTAGGAAGAATCTGCCGCTCCGAGGCTTCACGGGCTGAAAGTTTTATATAGGAAGGGCTTGCAGCTCCAGGGTGAAGACTAGCAGTTCTATATAGGAAGAACTCCCAGCCGAAGGAATTCACCCATGACATATAAGGTTTTATATAGGGAAAACCCGTTGTGTTGAAGGCGAAGAGTCCTATATAGGAAGGGCTCCGAGCTTTACTGTCTTAGAGTGAAAGGTTCTATATAGGAAGAACCTATAGCTCCGAGATTTCAAAAGCTAAAAGTTCTATATAGGAAGGACTAGCGGCTCCAGTGTTTGAAGACTAGCAGTTCTATGCAGGAGGAACTCCCAGTCGGAAGAATACATCAGTGGCGCAAAAGGTTTTATATAGGAGAAACTAGCGTTGAAGGTGAAGAGTTCTATATAGGAAGGACTCCAAGCTTTACCGTCTCAGAGTGAAAAGTTCTATATATGAGGGACTCGTGACTCAAGACTTCAGAATGAAAGGTTCTATATAGGGAGGACCTATAGTTCCAAGATCAGAAGGTGAAGAAGTTCTATATAGGAAGAACTTACAAGCTTGAAGATTCAGCTAAGGAAGAGCGGAGAGTTCCAGAAGAACACGTGATTCCGAAGCCAAAGACAAGAAAGTAGGTCAAAAATGAGTGCTTTTGATCTTTGCTTTGCCCTCGTTTCACAAGAACAAGCAAAGAGGGGCAACTGTAATCACTCATTTTTGACCGGGTTTTAGTGTTATTAGTATTATTTTAATGGTAGTATTATTAATATAAAATTAATGAAAAATAATAATAAAAATAAAATATAAAAAGCTAAAAAAATATATTATTATTAATTAAAAAATGAGAAATTGCGTAGAGCAGGGTGCTCCACATCACCCCATTTCACCCACCCCTTGCCTATAAAAACAAGGCAGGGGGTAGCCAAGCATTCACTCCAAATTGTGAAAAATTGCCATGAAATTGGCAATCCAATCGGCTCCCCAATTGGGAGCTAGGCCGGCCGCGAGACTGGCCATGGGTTGGGGGCAGTGCCCTCGGCCCCAGTTGGTTCGATCCAACATTCCATCGGGGTCCTATTTCAGGTCCGATCTAGTTAATAATTTTGGAGAGGTCGTGGTAGATTCCAGTGGGGTTCAGTCGGGGTTCGTTATTCGAGCTCCTAGTTAGGTATATTTTCTTCCCTTTTTATTTGTGTTGTAATTTTCATAATTTAATGAAGTATTAGTTATTTTAAAATTGTATTCTTTTTTTTAGTTTGTATGTTTATTTATGTTTTAGATTAGTATTCATTGATGTTTTAAATTTATGTTTTAGATTAATATTTTATTTATGTTAGATTCATTTTTATTTATGTGTTAGATTAATATTTATTTGTGTTTTAGATTAATATTTATGAATGTTAGCATTTTGTTTATGTTAAATTTGTTTTTATTTATGAGTTAGATTAATATTTATGTATGTATGTTTTAGATTAGTATTTTATTTATGTTAGATTAGTATTCTATTATTTTAATATTTATTTGTATGGTATTTAAATTATTTGCCATATTTTATATTTTGCTCACTAAGTTTGCATAATGGAATATATAATGTCAATGTGGTGCCCTTTTATCCGAGCGTAAACGGGGCCAGTATTAGGCGTAGTGATAGTGGTTGGGCGTTTACTCTCGAATAACGGGGCCTTTAAAATTTACCCGCATTTAAAACCAAATTTTAAATTAATCGTCACTTTAATCTGGAAAATCTAACATTAATAAAGCGGTAATTATTAAAGTACCAATTTTGGGCGGTGTGGGGGTGCTAATCCTTCCCCATTCGTAACCGACTCCCGAACCCAATAGTTTTCAAATCTCTGGTTTTATGTTGTCCGGCCTACCTAAGTGGCCGGTGGCGACTCCAATTTCTAAATAAAACGCGGTTTTTTTAAAAACCCCACGAAATAAATATTTTAGTACCCGAAAAAACACAAACAGTTCGAAAACTCATTTTTTAGCGAAACGGACATCGCTACAACTCGCAAACAAGATTGAGAACCAAGAATGAACAAACTTTGAAAATTGAATTGCAACTCAAAAACCTAAACAAAATCCAAAAGATTTCACAACCACAAAAACACAATAACCCCAACCAATCAAGTTAGTTCATGGTTGGGTTCAGAAGATATACAAAGAATAATCCCCAAACCATGAATCTAATGGAAGAAAAGAAGAAGAACAAGAAATCGATCAGCCCCTTGCTCTCCTCTCTCAATCGAACTGACCCCATTTGCCCCTCTCTCTTGTCGAAACTCTATCTTCTTACTCTCTTTGACGGCTTGGTCTCCTTTAAATAGGAGATGGCTAGGTCAAAATCCTTCTTGAGGAGGAAGTTAAGTTGGAATTAAATACTTTAAAAGAATATAATTCTTTATTATATTTAAATTTCTTCTAAATCTTCTCCTATCTTTTTGGGATTTAATTTCTCTTTGACCTTTTCATGGAAATCATACTCATTTGGGATTTAACTTTGCTCCACGTCATCTTGGGCTTATCTAGTCATCAATTTCGACTACCATATCATCTTATCCCTTATTGAAAATTGCCCTGACAACTAGCTCGGCATATCCTTCATGCATTGCCCTAGCAACTGCGTCGGCATCTCCTTCATGCACTGCCCTGGCAACTGGTTCCAGCCTCGTTTAGGCAAGTGATTCTGCATACACACAAAAGCTCACCAAAGCAGCATCTTTTTCCACAAAAATCACCAAGTTATGTAATCAAGATCAACGGTGGAAAGAAACATGAATTAATGCATGAATGACTAATTATGCAACTAATATGAGCCTAAGTCTAACAATAATATGAGTAAAAAGTGTAATAAAAATACTACTTTTGAACACTTATCACACCCCCAAACTCAAACTATTGCTTGTCCTCAAGCAATGCAAACTAACAATTACCTACCAAGACTTTAATCATCAAAGACATGCTTCAAACTTGAATTCAAACCTCAGAACCATGGCACAAAGTATGATCACCTTTTAATTTTTTCGAATAGCACAAAAATTACCCGGAATCGAACTATAATGCTTGTGACAATGTGTGTGCGTAGTTGTGTACAAGTTGATTTTCAAGATTCTATGTGAACAATAGGCTTTTATCAATTTAATTACCGGGACATTTATTTTTATTTTCACTAGAGCCAATTTCGGGCACCTCTAGCAAAGTAAGCAATTTCTCATTTTATTTTAGTCGGCTAGAGCCAATTTTGGGCACCTCTAGCGATTCTTTAATGTGCATTAACTACTAGAACCAGTTTCGGTCACCTCTAGCAAGAAAGTGCATTTACTACTAGGTCCAGTTTCAGGCACCTCTAGCAAGAAATTAACTTTTAATTTTCAATTTTAAATTTACCCAAATTTTAAGCAACCTAAGTTCACTAAGTTTCTTTCAATCAACAAGCCACAACCGTGTAAAAAAAATAGCGTCATAGTAAAATTCTAAGTTCTTTTCATGCAATCCTAAAATTAAAGGTTCTTTCAATTAAGTGCAGTGGAAAAAAATCATCATTGGATATTCAACAAGTCTTAAGCAATTAAATCCAATCAAAGGCATGTCAAGTAACATATGCAACATATATGTGATTGCTAAAGATGAATGCAGCTAAACATGAAACTAACTAGAAACCAACACCCCCCAAACTTGAGAGAAGCATTGTCCTCAATGTATGTAAAAGTGAAACAAAATTTAAAAGAAACTAAATGAAATGAGTTAGTTGGAGAGGTCGTCACCTCGAGTGATAAGTTTCCTTCGTGTCGTTTGCTTGATTCATTTTCCGGTCGGTGGTTAAATGTTTGTGGCTGGTACCACGTGAATAGCATTACTTTGATTTGATCCATGTTTGCCGAGGCAGGTTCACTTGCCTGGACATCAATAGTTGCCGAAGCCATTGTTGTTGCCTGGGCATTGCCAGTTTCTGTTGCCGTGGCAACTGCTGAGGTAGTTGTTGGGGCATTCTCTGTTGCGGTTACCGTGGCAAGTAGTCGGTGTGAATTTCCTTAGCATGGTGGTTGTGAGTCTTGTTGTGGAAAAGAAAAGAAAACCTGGAAACTAAAGATAATAAAGAAAAATAAAATATCTCCTAAAAATTCCAAAAAAAACAAAAATAAAATAAAGTTCCAAAAATTAAAAAAAAATTAAAAATTAAAAATTCTTAGAAAGAGCATTTGCATGCATCTTCTAATGTTATGCATATCTGAAGAAAAAAAACTTGAGGAGGGTCATTTCTGATACTTCTTATAGTCCATCAGCACCCTCCATCGAGTGACAATATTGCCCCAAAAGAATTGGGCCAATGTGCTTCCAGCTACTCCCCTTTGCATTACCATGATGGATGTGTCTTTCTTCTGTGTTCCCTTGTAGTCCATGCACATCGTCCACCTTGCTACTGTTCCTAAAGGCATGAATTTACTATTAGGAAAATTTATATCAACATCCAACCATTTAATTACCTCATTCTCGTCGGGCTAAGTTGCCAAAATTTGTTGTGAGTCAAAGGAAGAACCAATTTTCTGAAAAGCTTTACGAATCCAAACACCGTTTTCTTTTGGCCTCTCAAACATCTCCATCAGTAGAGATTTCGATGGCTTCAAATCTACCAACACCAGTTCCTCAAGACATACATGCAATGGACGAGGTGAGTTTTTAAAGAATTCAAAAGATTCAACCATTACCTGCTCATATTCCATTGGCAAAGAATTATCATATCGTTAATCTTGCATGTGGTCATGCAATTGCCGTGGCAACTGTAGATGAGAGCAATCTACAAATTCCTGCTTCAACATCAATGTTGTAACCTTCTGGGCATTAGGTTCCTCAGAATTTGTTGTAGTATTGTTGTTCTCAGCTTCACTGAGTGTTATTGCGGCATTGCTCTGTTCAGGCTCCTCAATCATTTTCGAGGCAATTTGTTGCTCAGGCTCATCATGTGTTGGGCAGTCTCTATCATTGGCATCCTCTTGACTTGGAGGTTCTAGTTGTTCCCCACAATCGGAGAGCTTTCTTTGCATTGCTCCTTATCTTTTTGCCTTGGGATGTCAGTATCCCCAGGAATGGATTGTTGGTCCATGTTATCCAAGGCATATGTGGATCTCCTTAATTGATCTTCTAAATCCCCCATGGTTGCATCCCACTGAGCTATCCTCGTATTCATGGACTTTGATAGCTCTTGAATTTTTTCAATTGATCCGTCAAGTCTAGCCAAGGAAGCTAGCAACGTTTCCTCCAAGGAATTGGAATTCTCTTGAAAATGACTACATTGCCATGGCATATCTGTTGCTGCGGCAAAATTGTTATGGTAAAAAAAATTGAGCTTTTTGACCATACCATGAAGAATTTTGTTGTTGGTTCCCTCTATGGTCCTCCATGTAGTCATAGGCACCGAAAATGTGAGGGCAATTTTCAAACACATGATGTTCTCCATACATAGCACAAGATTTTTTTACGGTATAGCCTTCTTGGGCTTTTCTCAGTTGGTATAGGTAATCATCAAAGGGTGCAAGAAACTCTTAATTGGGTTGATTCATATCTTCCAACATCAACTCTCGAATAGAACGGCTTTTATTTCCCGACATGTTGATGTCCCTTAACTTGTAGCACACCTATTTTTTTTTGATAAAACAAACAAAAAGAAAAGTTAGTAAAACTAAGAGAAAAAATGAAATGACAAAAACAACTAACAACAATTGCCAATCCCCGGCAACGGTGTCAAAAACTTGTTGCGCGTAATAAGTGCTACGCAATTGTGCAAGTATACACGTCGCAAGTAATAAAGTGATACGAGTATCGTCTCCACAGAGATTGGTTTGGGCCGCTTTACTTAAGTTACTGCATTAGAAAAGAAAAACACAAGTAGGTGATTGTAGGAATTATAACTAATGAGTAAACTAAGTGCAATAAACTAAAAGAATAGATGAAATCAAAATAGAGGGAATAGGCCAGGCTATCGTGAGTTATGGAGTGATGATCGAATGGTTCGTCGTGGTGATTGAGTAGCAGCCGGATTGCCAGGGAAATTCTGTTACGATTGGCTAGTCAATTGCCAGGGCAATTTGGTTGCAATTGCCTGGTTGATTGCCAGGGCAATTCTGCCGTTTTTCCTGGTCAGTTTCCAGGGCAATTCCCCCTCGTTGTCTGATCAGATTGCCTGGCCAATGCTCCTGCGATTGCCTGGGCAATTAAGAATGGGTCGATTGCCTGGGCAATTGAGCATTCACTTCCAAAGTTCGGCGAAGCGTTCTTCAATTATTCCTCATTATCCCTAACGTGAAATACTGTTAATTGCACACGTCTTGGTAATACATCCATGCGTGAATCAAGGGTGAACAACAACCAATCTTGCGCTCCTCTTAGCCGTTGAAATTCGTAACTTATCCCTAAGCCGAATTAGTCTTCACCAACTTCCGTTTGTATGAAGACCATGCTCATTCGTTTCTTGAATCTAACTCTCCCGATATTAGATAAATAGATAATTGAATTCCGAGATCCTCTCCCAATTCACTCGCAAACAAGATTGAGAACCAAGAATGAACAAACTTTGAAAATTGAATTGCAACTCAAAAACCTAAACAAAATCCAAAATATTTCACAACCACAAAAACACAATAACCCCAACCAATCAAGTTAGTTCATGGTTGGGTTCAAAAGATATACAAATAATAATCCCCAAACCATGAATCTAATGGAAGCAAAGAAGAAGAAGAAGAAGAAGAAGAAATCGATCAGCCCCTTGCTCTCCTCTCTCAATCGAACTCTCCCCCTTTACCCCTATCTCTTGTCGAAACTCTCCATTCTTGCTCTCTTTGACGGCTTGGTCTCCTTTAAATAGGAGATGGCTAGGTCAAAATCCTTCTTGAGGAGGAAGTTAAGTTGGAATTAAATACTTTAAAAGAATATAATTCTTTATTATATTTAAATTCCTTCTAGATCTTCTCCTATATTTTTGGGATTTAATTTCTCTTTGACCTTTTCATGGAAATCAAACTCCTTTGGGATTTAACTTTGCTCCACGTCATCTTGGGCTTATCTAGTCATCAATTTCGACTACCATATCATCTTATCCCTTATCGAAAATTGCCCTGGCAACTAGCTCGGCATATCCTTCATGCATTGCCCTGGCAACTGCGTCGGCATCTCCTTCATGCACTACCCTAGCAACTGGTTCCAGCCTCGTTTAGGCAAGTGATTCTGCATACACACAAACGCTCACCAAAGCAGCATTTTTTTCCACAAAAATCACCAAGTTATGTAATCAAGATCAACGGTGGAAAGAAACATGAATTAATGCATGAATGACTAATTATGCAACTAATATGAGCCTAAGTCTAACAATAATATGAGTAAAAAGGGTAATAAAAATAGTACTTTTGAATACTTATCAAACGAGTGGCATTCTCTACAATATGCACAAACAACGAGTGTTGCTTGCCTTTTGCTGAACTTGTTAGGCACTTGCATTGATGTAATCACATTTTTCAATTCAGAAATCTATGTCGATAGTGTTGTACAAGCATCCTCTTCATCCTTTTCATATCGCCTTTGCTCATGGACAGCTCTTGGAGTTGGATATTGGTAGTCATAAGTGGGAAAAATGTAGTCATCGTCATACCATATGTGGCTGCCCATACTCTTCTTTGTAGCTTTCCTAAAAAAGAAAAAAATTAATGATAAAAAAACAAAGTTAGTAAAATGAAAACAAAAAAAACAAGTAAAAATTAAAGCAATAAATTTCGTCGCAATCGCCGGCAACGGCGCCAAAAACTTGTAGACTCTCTAACTGAATGCTGGCAAAAGGGGCCGAAGATATGTATTGGAAAAGTATAAAACAGTGCCAAGATGAGTCTTTTGCATGCAAGTATGCATGGTCTTCAAGTAATACAACAGTTAAGCTAAGTATCGATCCCACAGAGATTGACTTGGAATTTAATTGTCTTTGATTGTTACTTGCCTTGAGAAAAAGTTATTTTGTTTTGAAGTTGGTTTTTGAAATAATTGAATATAAAAGAAATAAAAGTAAAGTAAAGACTTTGGCATGGAAGATGCTTTAATTAATGATGAGCGTTGGCAGGGAATGCCTGGTTTTCACGATATTCATGACGTGCCAGCCTTTAATAACAACCTGTCTTGGCATTGTTTGCCGAGCAGATTCAAAATTAGCAAAGCCTCTCTCGATGGTCGTTGCCCTAAATTGATCATGCAAAAACCCCTATATCTCTATAGTGCATGCTTTTAAATAAACCAATTTGATTAAGATCCAATCTATACTCCTAAGGGGTAGATTTCACTCCCGAAGTAAGTTCATCTACTTGAACGACTTCTCTCGAAGCTTCTCTCCTCAGTATTCAACAACTTAATCGTTGCCACCCCAAGTCTGTTAAGATATTGAGGAGCAATAGGCCAATAGTGCCATCTCTCGCTTGGCATAGTATTTAGAAAACATTAAAGTATGCCGAATAGACAAAACAATGCCAAAGGCAGATTTATTATTAAAAAAACTAAAACATAAAATAGCATTCAACACAAAACATCCCCCCACCAACTATTAGATTAGTTCATGGTGAGGGATTTAACCAAAAAACCATAAACATTTTCAAAATACATCATCATTAAAAGTAATTCAAAACAACTTAAAATAAGTGAATAGGAGAGAATGGGTCTCTCGATGCAGCCCCTCAAGATCCAGGATCTAGGCTAAGCTGGTCGAACCACCCTTCCTAGGTGCAGCCGGTTGTCAATCGTCGCACTCTAACTCCTCACTCTGATCACTCACGATCAAGCACCACCAAAATCCCCAAAAACCACTCATCAAATGCTTGCTTGGTTGGTCTTTAAATAGGAGTGCAAGGAGGGCATATGATAAACTTCTCATTTGAATTTTAAATGCTGAAGGGATAAGAGATGAGATCTTATCCGAATTTGAATGAACGATGTTCAGGTTAGTGCTGACGGCATACTGCCGATGCTGCCTTGGCATCTAAGATTGGTATGCATCTGCCAACCAATCTTGACACTATCTTATCCGCTATTTTCTCGGAGATTGATCCAATTGCTATCTTTTCGGAGCCTGATTTTGTCCTATTTTTTCGGAGTTCATCAGCTTCTTGGCATGGCATCAAGTTCACTTCTCTTCCAATCGATGATTGGCATTGTCTGGTCTATTTGTGCCAACAACACTCGACATTCTCTCTGGCATTCCTTCCTATGTTGCTTTTCTGGGCCAAATACTATGCCAAACCTACAAAATTGCCAACAAAACATCTCTTCACAATGGCATAGACAAAATTCTAAACTCTTTATGCAAATGCATGATTTTAACATCCTAATGCAACTAAATGTACCTAAAAACAAGCAAAAGCATTGTAAGATTGACATTAAAAACAATATTTTTGGAGAGGTAACACAAGGTATAAAAAGAAAACAAAAGGACATGTTAGCAATGGACAAAACAAATAAATCAATCAAGTGAAAAATATAGCAAAGCGAAATAACCAACGAAGAAAAACGAAAACCTAACCATATGAATTCTAGCTCAATATGGTTGTCCGCATGGCTCCAATCGGGGTGAGTTTCCTAAATTCACATGCATGTGGAATCAGTTCTAAAAAGGATACCCGAACTTATCTTATTACCTACTAAGATAATAAGAACCCCAATTTTGGCTCATTACAGATTTGCAAATTGGATTTAGTTCGAGGGAACGCACAACCTAGTGACGTGGAGGGCTGCTCACATGAAGGGCTACTCAAGTGGGTATGTGGCGTTTCACTCCCACTCAAGGGACAAAGCTCGGGTATAGAGCATGATGATCATGATGCAACACATGTCGGTGATTCCTTAGAAATTAAATGAGCAATAAATTCAAAACCACCAATTATAAAAGTCCGTGTAATTAAAGTTATATTTTTAAAAAGAACTACTTAATCAAAGTCAATTTAAATTTCAAAATTTCTATCATTAAAAGCAACATAGATTTTATTGGCTTAACTCTATATTTTTTTGTAAAAAACAAAAATTCGATCCCCAGCGGAGTCGCCAGCTATAGCGACAAAAAAATTTCGAGATCGCTAAAAAGTTCGTATCCGATTTTCTTTCTCTTTTTGGGAAAGCATTTAAAAAAGACGGGAAGTACCTTAAAAATCGTGTTTTTGAAAACAAAAAAACTTGGAGTCACCACCGGCCACTAAGGTGGGCCGGACACCATAAAACCAGAGATTCGTTCAAAAGCGGGTTCGAGAGTTGGTTACGTGTGGGAAATGATTAGCACCCATGTCACACCCGAAAATCAATACCAAAATATCTGTTGCTTTTAATTGATAGAAATTATCGAAATTAAAATTGAATTTAATTAAATGGTTCGCGATTGAATTTAGACTTTAATTAGACGGGCTTTTTCAAATTGGTGAATTCGAATTAATTAAATATTTAAGTAATAAGGGTGACGATACCTCGGTCCATAGATTAAATCGACATCGAATAAGCCAGATTGTTGTGTTAATTTCTGGTTCGAACTTCGTTCATCACCTTTATGCATGGTGCAGACAATTAAGAATGATGTTATGACTTGTCAAAATTTTATCTCAAATTACATCTACCTTTAGACTGTAAGAATTAATTCAAACATTTGGTCAACATCTAATAAGCCAGAGTTGTTACAATACAAATATCGAAATTAATAAATACCTCCTTTTATAACTTAAATTAATTAATCAAATGCATGTCCATTAAAATATTAGAATCGTACGAGTGACGGATAAAATGCATGACAAGGAAAGACTTAAAATTAAAGCCCTAGACCCACTAAAGTCCTAACCTAAAAAGACCCAAATTATGAAAAAACCAATTAGTGATCTAATTATTAGCTAGGTTAGTCTAATATTAACCCTAAATTAATTAATTCCTAAAAAACTAAAAAAAATCTAATAATTTATGGATTATCTTGAACCATAATAATTAATTCGATTAATTTTAAACTCGTATCCCAATAAGCCAAGGAAACTATCTAAAATGAATCGAATTAATTAATTATGATTTAAATTAGGTGATCTAAGTCAAATATTAATTTTATCCCTAAAGTAATTAAGAGCTATCCAACCAATTTAATGATTTAACATTTACCCCAATGAGCTAAGAATAAATTTAAATTATTTAAATTGATTCGAACCTTAAGTCTAACTATAGCTCTAAAAAACTAATCCTAAATTTAATTTAGTTAATTTTAAAATTATAACCCAATAAGCCGAGCACATAATTTAATATTAATTAAATTAAACCCTAAACAACCCAAAAAAGGCCTAAATACACGAAGGAAAAAAAGAAAACTAATATATCGAATATAATGTAGCAAGGCCTGCGAACATGCTATGAATAATGCACATTCTATAGTTACCAAAAGGCCCTATAATAATAATAATAATAATAATAATAATAATAATAATAATAATAATAATAATAATATAAAAGCATGCTCCATTGATCGAATAAAAAAACTGATACACACAAATTTAAAAGAATATACCCAAAGTCTAAGATATTGGACTCAATTCCAACTGACCCAATGCTGGTTGTGGGCTCAGTGTGCGGATCGGTTTTCAAGCCTGACCCATTTCCACTGATCTGGTTCACGCCGGTCCGGTCTAGCAGGGGCAAACCGCCCAGCTCGCCAGACCAGGGATATCGCTATCTAGTTCCTCTTTTCCCCTTTCTTTTGAGAACGTCAAAGGGAAAAAACCTCCTTCTCTCAAAAGAGCCCTAGCACCGCTGCTTTCCACACCGACGCCGCCGTTGCTCCAATAGTTTTTTCGACAAGAAGAGAGCAGCCCTCGAAAGTTCTCTTACTCCTCTTCCCTTTGATCTGACTAGTTTCACCAGAAACCTGCCCAAACATCTCGAAAATACCCCAAGACCGTCGACCTTCGTTGTCGCTGATCTTCACCGTAAGCCGTCGGATCAGAGTGTTTTTGAGCTATGATGCTCTCCTCTCCAAGGTGACCTTCTCCACTATTGGGATCTTCCGTCGGAGGCCCCGGTCGCCGGATATTCCCTTGAGCTTATAGAACCGCTTCAAATGCCGATCTGAGAATTCGACCGTTAGATCATCGCCGAATCAAGACATGTTGTTCCTCTCTTCAATGGAGGTCTTTCCACCGTTGGGATTAGGACGGCGACACTCTGAACGCTGGCAATGAGCTCCGGCCGAAACGGTAATCCCTTTTTCTTTCTCTTTTGTTTCGATTTTTCTAGTATTGCTTTGATTTTCCTCTCCTTAGTCTTGGGGACAAATTGCTTGTTGTTGGTGTCACGATATTCTTTGTTGTCTACGTATTTTGAGTGTATAAACTCACTGCCTTGAACCGTATGTGGGATTGAGTCTCAAATGGCAAATAAGGGAACCGATAGCCTTTTCGGGTAACGGAATCAATGGCTTTTTATGTTTGCAGTGGGTGTGGGTTGAGGGTATATGACAATGGTGAATATGGGAGATGTTTTTTGGTTGGTGATGAGGACAGATTCATGATCATGAGGAAATGGTGGTCACTGGTTTAGCTGTAGGTAAGGAAATGGTTGCAGTGGTCGGTTGAGGGACTCGGCTTGTGGGAGATGAAGGGAAGGATGAATGGTTAAGCTAGGGGACTGGTTTTGGTGTTGTGGGTATCCAAGATGGTGGTTATTGGACGTGGGGTTGTTTAGTTAAAGATGAAAGGTGAGGGAGAGCTTCCAGGTTGAAAGATTCAGGTTTAAGGGAAAAGGGGTAATTATTTAGGAACGATGGGAATCCTCCCCTTTCAATGGTTGTCGGTTCTGGTTTTTATGGATCACTCCCCCTAACCATTATTGTCTCTTTGTGCAGGTATCACATGGAAAGCAAGAGGAGCTGGCCTGGTAGCAGCTGTGTGGAGCAGAGGGGACCAAAGGAGCTAGCAGATGCAGGGACGGTGCTGGCAGGCGTGGTGCTGCTCGGTTCAGGGGTTACTCCAGGGGTGTAGAGATGGTGCAGCTTCAGGACTGGTTTGGGTGTTGGGCTCCAATCGGGCCACCTGTAAATAATTTTTTGAGTTTTAAAAATGTAAATGGACTCTTCACTAAACATTTCGGGCTTTGATTTAATTACCTATTAGTTTCTTTTTTGTTTTAATTTTATGTTTCAAACTAATAATAATAATAACTACAATAATAATTATAACTAACAACATAAAATAAAATAAATGATAACAACAGTAGTAATATATAATTCTAACAAAATAATAAATAATAAGTTTTTGTGTTTTGGTTTTTTCCTTACATGTATTAACATATAATAATAACAAACTAATAGTAAATAACAATAATTACCAAATATAGTAATAATATTTTTGAGTTTTCAATTATAAATAGATATTAGTAATAAAAAACTAATACTTATAATATTTTGGGGTTTTTATTCAAAGTGACAAATAATATAATATAATATAGTAATATTAATAATAAATATAGTATAATAATAATAATAATAATAATAATAATTTTTGGGTTTTTTACATTAAAAAAGGTAATAAGATTCAAAGACCATTATTTCAAAAAATGAAAAAAAACGGGTTAACACCCCGGATAAAATTAGTGATTACATCTCTTTTCCCCTATGATCCTATTTATAGGTGAGGAATTATACATCAAGTAAGGGTGGAGTTATAATAAAGTACAAACCCTAATCGTACATTAAATGTAATTTAATTTAAAGTGAACGTATAATTAAAGTAGGATTTCTTCTATTGCAAGCAACCATGACAGCATAAGATTCCTTATGTGCGTATGCCTCTAGCCTCTGCATATCTTATACATCAGTGTTCAGCATTCGCGTAGTTCCTTCACGTTTCAGTGTTTACATTACCGGACACGTTAGTGTTCGCAAACAGCATTAGCAGCTGCTGTTCACGAAGGTTTGCAAATAGTATCATCATTGTTTTATGTTCGCCTGTGATCCTTTGTCCACGTAAGCATTCGTAATTCGCATTCAACTTTCGTATTCGTACCTTAGTCGCTCGCATTCATTAGTTTGCATAAGGAGTTTTGTTAGCATCCACTCCTTGTTCCACGTCTGCTCGCAATGTTCTAGTGTTCACAGCCAACGCTCTTGTCTAATTGTATGTCAATGTTCTCATGTACTGGTCTGCAACTCTGCTTCCACGTTAGTTCACATGGTCTGTCTTGATTCGTTCGCACTCGAATGTTCGTATCTCCATACTGAATTCGGGATGTTCGCAGCCCTTGTTCGCAGGTCATTCTCCAAAGTGTAAAAACTGTGCTAATATCCTCTTTTATGCATGTAATATTATTTAGCCGTTAAAACACCATGAAAGCCGAATAGGAACCAAACAAGGACTTGCAGATAAATTAGTGTGCTAAAACATAGGGAATTTGTAACGCCCTGAAATTGGGCCTAGATATGGGTCGGATCGGGTCGGTGGTTCAAGAAATAAATTTAAAAATTTATTTTGGGATAAAATAAAATATGAGAAAATGTTTTAAATTACTTAATTAATATTTTAAGTAATTTGGTGAAGTTAATTTGAGGTAATTAAATATGATTTTAAGACATTTTAGTCTAGTGACTAAATTCAAAGTTTTCAAAACTATTTTTGGTGACTAAATCGAAAAATGGTCAAAACGTAGAATCTTTATGGAGCTATTTGTCCAATCTTTTTCAACAGATTTCTCTCTTAATTTAGGCTATTTTTAAAGTATTTTTGAATGGTTTAATTACTAGATAAATGAGGATTTATTAAAAAGATCTTTAATTTGCCAAAAACATTTTCTTACGTAACTACTTTTCTCCAAACCTTTTCTCTCAACTTTCTCCGCAACCAAACCATGATTTCTACTTCAAAATATCTAGGAATCAATCTCCATTGATTTTCTTTTTGATTCCTTATTGATTTCTCTAAATTCATTTGCAAAATCTCTTTGCATTTCATCAAAGCTTGGCCAATTAAGGGAGAAATCAACAATTAGAGGTGATTTTCGTTTCTCTCCTCTATTTAAAGGTTCTTTATTGAAATTCCCAAGTTCTTGATCCTTTGTTGTTGATTTATGTTAAGAAATTATGATTTTAATATGGATTTATTGATTAGATTGAGTTTTCTTGGAAAATTGTTGGAAATTGATTTGGATCTGTTTTGGTGATGAATCTAATGGATTTAGATCTCCATTTAGATGTATTTTAATGTTGAAAGAGTTGATTAATCAATGAAATCCCGAAACTATGTGAATTGTTAGTTTTATAGGTTGTGTATAGTTGGTTTTTGGCTTGATCTTGTTATTGTAGTGTTGTTGGAGGTATAAGGATGTGGTTAAGGTATTTTTGAATGTTAATTGATATTGTTAATGTGTTAGAATCATTGGATGTTGGCTGGACTTTGTTTAGGTAAGGTTTGGTGGTGTTCTTGATGGTTTTAAGAGGGTGTTGAGTAGATTCTTTTGAGGCGATGTTGTGTTTGTTGGTTGCTGGAGGTTTGAGGTACAGAGACGTGTTTTAATCCTCTGTTTTTGATTGGGTAAATTAGGGAGTTGAATCCTTTGGGCATCGAAAGCTTGATTCGTGCATCGACAAGCAAGCGTTAGATGGTTGGTGAGTGGAAAAGAGTTTTACTGCTATTAAAAGGTTTGAAAAGGAGTTGTGGGAGTTTAGATAAAGTTTAATACACTTATCTAAGTTCGGAAGTATCGGTTGAGCTTTATCTCGATTCCTGTTTTGCAAAATGAAATCTCATGCACAAGTTGTTGGTTTTAATTACTCGTTGTATTATGCATGTTTTGAAAGAGAAAGATGTTGCAAATAATCGTAGATGATGATTCATGAGAATGTCATATGGTTTATAAATGTGTTTTGAGATTGTTAAAATACACGGCTTAATGTATTTGTGTTAGATTGATTTTATGCATATGTAAAACAGTGAGGTAATGTTATTTATTGAATATATTGGCAAGTGGCTGTGCTTAAAATGATATCGGATATAGTTGGCATGCCATAGGGTTTAGAGTGCACTATAAAAAGTTGTCTCATGTTTGTCGAGAGGTGTTAAGTGTCTATAACCTCCAACATGAGAACTGTAGCGGTTGAGATGGGTAAATGTTCCATTTACTCCCACTAGTGGATTATACATCGAAACTGTAGAGGTGGGTAAATGTTCCATTACTTCGTTTTGAACCGTTGAGGTGGGAAAGTGTGTCGTTACTCCAGTTGAGGTATGTATGTGAAGTGGTTGTGGGAACCACTTGAGAAATCCGTGTATTTGATAAGTTTTGTGAAATGAAAGGTTTTTGGTTTTGAGTTACTTGAAAGCCAATATATGAGATAATGTATCATGTGAAATGGATTATGTTTGTATAATGAGATTTATACACGTGTTACTCTTTAAGCTTGTAATAAAGTTGTTGTGGTATGAATATTAAATTGGGGACAATGCCTCACTCGAGTTTGGGGGGGATTGAGGACATAGGCATTGAGGACTCGTCAATTGGGGACTCGTCCGAACTTGAAAAGTCAGACAATGATTCAGTACAAGTTGATTCGGGCATAGGTGTTTTACCTTTGGCTTTTGTAGTGGTTGCCGGGGGCGTCTTTAGCTTTGGTTGTCGTGACATCTTCAGTGTTGGTTGCCGTGGCAACTGCTTGGGCAGGTGCAGTGTAGGTTGCCGCGGCATCATATGTTGCGGTTGCCGTGGCAACTGCTTCATTGGTTGCCATGGCAAGGATTTCGATAAGAAAGATTGGGAATGGCACGCGGCTGTCCGGGTACTTTTCCAGGATGACTTTTAACTTAAAAGATGGATGGAGCATACAACCACCTTCTGAGCTTTTCACTATAGTGGAGTGCCCCAAAAAATTATACTCATTTCTCTCTTTTTAAACACCTTTATCTAGGAATACCTTTTAGTAAACCCAAATAGTGGAGTGTAATCTCTCTTTTTTTCTCTCTTTCTTTCTTTTTTCTTTTCTCTCTTTTTTAGACTGCCCATTTTGGGTTTTCAGCCTAGAGTCTATTTCCTCTTATTCGATTCTGTGGATGTATTCTCGAATCAAACTGTATCTATACCAGACATTGTTGATTCCTGCTTGAACGTAATCAATTCAACCCAGCTCTTCTAAACTGGTGCCTATCGAACAGTAGAGTCTTCATGTATCTTCTTTTTACACTATTTAACTTAGTGTACTTGCTCTTGATTGCTTCGGCCTTTTGATTGCCATTTCTTATGTTGCTTGGTTTACTTTCTGAGCATAAACTTGTCTTCATCCAATTTCCTCTGGTAGTTATATGGCCTTCATATCCAATCTATATGGTTTTATCTCTTTCTCTTAGTAAAGTGAAAGAATACCATTCGTCCTTCCATTCATAGATGTACTGAGAAAACCTTCAGGGGGTAAAGGTTTAGGGTCAACTCTCGATTCAAGGATTTTAAACGACAAGTGCCTGAGAAGGAAAATTCCTAAAATGGGAACTGCCCATTGTCTAAACACTCACTTTGTTCCTCTGTTGGCCTAAGTGGATTAACGGACACTCACATTTGCAATATCCTCACAACTTTCAATTTCTTCTAAATATGCGCAACTTGGAGTTGATCTTTGGCTCTGAAACAAAGGTACTGTTGCATTCAAAATTCGAGGACCTGGTATAGAAAAGATATATACATATTTCCATTCAAAAGTGAGTGTATATGCATATGGGAGAACAAAAACTACCCCATAAAAATAAAATGTTTAAAGAATGAAAAATGTAAAATGCTTTCTAAATGGAAACGTGATTTGTTATTCTGACAAACAATGAGTTTTTTTAAGAATTTCTTTGTGAAATGATGAGAAAACCGTAGGGACCTTCGGACTATCTCCAGGGTACTGACTCATTCCGGCCCTTTCAAGGTAGTGTAGGTTTGTGTCACTTTTCTTGTTTTTCCACCACTGTATCAACTCTCTCGTCATGACTCATTCGTCAACCAGCTTCTTGATTTCTTCTATTAACGACCCTAAATTTCTTGGTGTCATGCCACGGCGCCTTAATGTAGAACTCACATGTACTATATGGATCAAAATTATGGGCAGATGAGCTGGGCGTAATCTTTATCAGCCCGGAGGTAAGGTACTAACCCTTGACCAGATGATGCCATATATCTGATATGGAATACTCCGAATATCTCTAAATATGTACTTGTTCAATGAATTTTCTCGGCGATTCGGAGGAATCTGTTTGTCTTCTTCTCTTACAATCATGAAAACCTTGAAAGTGTTACCCATTTATCTCTTTCTTTCCTTCTGCTCCTAGGCATGTTTGCTTCGTCGAATTAAGACTCAATTTTCCTTCTTGGATCATGTATTCTATTAAAATCATCACATTTGCCCCTCAATTTCCCGAGTAGCTTATCAAAGAGGAAATACAAAAGATGGCTTAAGACATGGAAGTCACTTTCCTCTTCAGCAATAGGAGGCTGCACTTGGGCGGCTAACCTCCGCCATCTCAAAGCACATTCCTTGAAACTCTCATCAGGTTTCATCCTCGTGCCCTAGAGATACTGTCGACTTGGTGCTAGGTCTAAAGCATAATTATATTAGTCCAAAAAGGCATCGGCTAAGTATCCCCACAGTTGAACTTGATCTCTACTCAAACAATTATACCATATCACGGTGGTCTTGCTAGACTGTCGTGGAAGCAGTGGAACATCAATTTTTCATTCTCAATGCAGCCCTCCATCTTTTTGCAGAACATGGTCAGGCGAATCTTGGGGCATCTTGTTCCGTCATCATGCGCAAATCTGAGAATCTTTGAAATTCGGAGGAATGACCAAATCAGGGTTCAAATAGAGTTTTTTTTGCATCGAAGGCATCAAACTTCTTCTCTTTTTTTCTCGAGCCCATCTTCTAACCGCTCAAATCTCGATTTTTGAGTGTGTTCAATTCTTTTATTCACGATAAAGCTCTAATTGGTCTTTGGATTACTCCCCAAAAATTTTATGCAAGGTAATGATAATGTTATGTAAAATATGCCATGATTGTACAATGTGATGCAATGCAATGCATGAATGCAAATACGGTGTTGATTCTCGAACAGTCCTTAAAAGATTTTCGTTCAATAGAAAAATGTCTGGTTGCAAGAAACTAATAATGAATTACAGGTAACAGTTAGGTTCCTTCTGGAGATCTTAACTTCGAGAAGCAAAGCTCATCCTCCACGTCTCGATGTCGTCTTCAAGATGATGGGTGATCTCGTCTTCTCCCATTATGCTACTCCATAGACTTGTGACGTCATGATCTTCATGCTTTGGCTTCTAAAAACACTAACAAGTGTAGGCATAATACAGACAAGAGTTTCTTCTTCGGTTGATCTGGGTGCAAACAAACCGATCTTCAAATAATGCGTCTAAATAGGGTTGTATCCTAGCGGTCCAAAAGGGGTCTACTTAAAGTCTTTAAAAATGTTAGGTTTACATTAAAATTCTCAAAGATGGTTTAAAGATTTTCCCTTTTTTATTATCAAAAAGTTTTAACTTATTTAATAAATGAAACTTTTAGGGTTTTTTTTCTTTTTTTTTTGAAAGTTTTAGAAGGGAAAAGAATTCAAAACAAAATAATAATATTTTCAATTTTTTTTGAAGAAGTTAAATTAAAATCTTCGAGATTTTTACAAAAGGTTAAATGTGAAGATTTTAAAATTAGTGTTTTGTAGTCCTCACTGGATCCTCTGCGCCGTACGTGCCTTACTATCGGACCGTCTTCTTTCTCGATTGGTCTTTGCTCGGCCTAACTTGATACTATAATATTATGATTTTCGGCAAAGCATACTTTTTTTCTATTTTGAAAGCCTTTTAAATGAACTGTTCTTGAATCAACATCACGTCATGATATGCAAAATGAATGCAAATAAAGGCGTTGATTCCGCTGGTAATCACCCTTTCGAACGACTTTTATAGGAATTAAAGGGTCGAGATTCTGGAGCCAGAAAAGAAGACTTCTATAGATATGCCATTCTACATGTTTTTGGGTCGCTCTCAAGGAAATGAAAGTCTTGGTTAAAATCGTTGGTACCGGGTTCACCTTCAACTTCATGCATTCAAACAGATCCAAGATGGCTACGTTGATTTTTCCAAGAACCCTCGAGAAAATGATCAAACCCTATATCCCTAAAGAGAACATGTCCATTTTCATCGCCTCATCCGGGTGTGTGGGTATGATATATCGGATACACTCCCTTGCACAGGCTTGGTTGTCTCCTCGACTTTGAATTAGGCCGTTGACCCAATCGTCACTCATCATGGTAAAGGTTTTGAGCTTCAATGGATAATTCTAGTTCCTTAGCGACTTCGTATAGATCCAATCTTTTTTAACATTCTTCTGGTTGAGCAAGGCGGTGCACTCTTCTACCGTGGGTATCATGTCATGTCCGTTGAAAGTGAAGCAACAAAAAGCAAGGTTCCAGAACTGAAAAATAGCTCGACGCAAAGGCTGATTGACTCAGACATACATTAGCTGGGCTATGTCGCCATAAATATCGGAAAAAGGTCCTGTAGTCTTCGGTTCCATCTTTCCTAAATCTCTTTAAGCTCCCACAGATCATTCTGTTGTAGGCTCTCGTGTGTATACTTCGGCACTACACGCTTGCTCGGAAAACTGTTACCTCGGACCCGTTGATTAACCTCTGACCAATGTTGCACGACTAGGTTGATGTTGTCCTTCTTAAGATACCTTTTTTCCATGATGAAAGATTTTCTGATCGGGCAAACTACTTGAATCAACACCTTTATGTAATGTGGATGCAATCATAATGCAACAAAAGTATGTTTAAAATAAAATAAAAACAAAACAGAAAAAGAAATGAGTTAGTACCGGATAAAAATAATAAATACATAAATAAAAGGTAAATTTAAATAAAGCAAACAAACAGAATAGCCTTATATATATCATGTCTAAACACTTAGGTTATCCGCATAGCTCTAAAGGGGTGGGCTTTCTATATGTTCTCTACATGCAGTGTTGGTTCTAGGAGCTACCCGAATTGTCATTGCTGTCCTCTACTAAGAGTAGCAAGGCCTCTAATCATCACCCATTATAGGCTCCTTTCAACCGGGTTCAATTCAGGGGGACCCATTCTCTTATGCCCCTATGAAGGAACGATATCCTCACGAAAGCATAAGGTACTCGAGCCCCGAAGGTACTTGCTAGGCCCATACGAAGGAACGATATCCTCACGAAAGCATTAGCGTGTTCCCCCCACTTAAAAAGACGGGTTTAAATGCCAAGTTTTAAATGCGTTAAAATAAACGCGCAATTATAACCGAATGTTACTTTAATAGTCATTTTAATTCAGAACTTCCGATATTAGTAAAGCGATAATTATTTTGAAAAAGCTCGACTCTCATTTATTTTTTTGAAAAATGAAAAACTTGTGTCCTAGTGGAGTCGCTATCTGTAGTGATCCTTTTTCGCTAAAAAATGGGTTTCTGTGTTTTGGAGTCTTTCGGGCATTTAAAAACATGTATTCTGTGGGGTTTTAGAAAAACCGCACTTTATTAAAAATGGAGTCACCACCGGCCACTAGGGTAGACCAGACACCATAAAACCAGAGATTTTTTAAAAATATCGGGTTCGAGAGTCGGTTACGGATGGGGAAGGATTAGCACCCCCCACATCGCCCAAAATTGGTACTTTAATAATTACCGCTTTATTAATATTAGACTTTTCGGATTAAAGTGACGATTAAATTAAAATTTGGCTATAAGTGCGAGTAAATTTTAAGGACCTCATTATTCGAGAGTAAACCGATAAACCACCATCACTGCGCTTGATACTGGCCATGTTTACGCTCGAATAAAAGGGTACCGTATTGACAAAATATATATCCGTTATGCAAACTTAAAACATGGCAAATATAAATAAATACGATAAAAATATAAATAAATATTAACATAATAAAATACTAATCTAACATAAATAAAATACTAATCTAAAGCATACATACATACATAAATATTAATCTAACATAAATAAAATCTAGTCTAAAACATAAATAAATATTAATCTAATAAAAACAAATCTAACATAAATAAAATATTAATCTAAAACATAAATAAATATACAAACTAAAAAATAAGAATACAATTTTAAATTAACTAATACTTCATTAAATTATAAAAATTACAACACAAATAAAAGGGAAGAAAATATACCTAACTAGGGACTCGAATGACGAACCCCGACTGAACCCCACCGAGATCTACCACGACCCCTTCAAAAATTAACTAGACCGAATCTAAAATAGGACCCCCATCGAATGTTGGATCGAACCAACTGGGGCCGAGGGCACTGCCCCCAACCCCGGCCAGCCTTGCGGCCGACCTAGCTCCCAATTGAGGAGCCAATTTGCTTGCCAATTTCATGGCAAATTTTGGCGTGATTTCAAGCCCCCTTTTTATAGGCAAAGTGAGGGGTGAGGAGGGTGACGTGAAGCCTTGTGCTCCACTCCCCTCCCCCATCTTTTTTTTATAATTTTTTTTGCTTTTTGCTCTTTTTTTAATAAACTAATTTTTGCCTTTTTTTAATATCATATATATACTATATTTTGATTTTTTATAGATTTTATATTAATAATATTAATATTAAAATAGTACTAATAATACTAAAACCCGGACAAAAATGAGTGATTACAGTACCGATACACCCTGGCAAATTATGCCTAGCCGTACCGATACGGTCTCTTGCGTATCGATACGCCTGGGCCTGTAATGTCAAATTTAGCTAGTTTTTAAAACAATTATAGATGCATTTGGCCTCTATCAACTTTCAAACTTACTTATCAACACAAAAAATTACATAATCTAATTTTTATTCCAGGATTAGTCAACCATAACAACAACATGCTTCCAAAGGACCACTCTAGAGGCATACTCCCTATACCACTTTGCCAAGCATACCAAAATGCACATTTAAGCCATTCCCAGCAAGAGCAACATAACAACACTCTCCACAAAGCATACTAAACTTATTCATATCATCACAACAAGGCAATCATCAAGGGAACTCTAGATGCATACCTAAGGCACCATCCAACCACAACTACTATCAAGTATTGACATCAAGCTTAGCAACATCAACTATCCTCAAAAAAAACCATCATAGAAAGCATATTCAAAATCCATAGGAAAACAGGATTATAACCCCTAGAACCTTGGTGAGCACATTGCCTTATTAACCGGAAATAGAAACCGAGTTCATACTCAAAGTAGTTTATCCCTTAGATCCTTGCAAACCTTGCCTTTGTTGCCCGAACTTCAATGCTCTGCATCATTAGGAAAAATACAGTGTAAGCACACATACTTAGTGAGGATGCTCATAAACAATGATGCATTTTCATTTATTTAAAAACATGTGCTTGCTTTTCCCAAAACATGCTTACTTACAAAGCACTTCCTCATGATTCTAATGAATCAAAACATGATGATATTCATAACATCATAAACATTTCATGCTTAAATCCCAAAACATTTTAATTAATCCATGCTTAAATCCCGAAACCATCTGAAACAACCCTTTTTATTTTAGTCACCTTTAAAAACAGTTTTAAAAAAATCGTATTTTGGTCACTAATCCAAAATGTCACATTTCCAAATTCCTTTTTCTAAAATTTATTCCACAAAAAATCATTATATAATAAAAGATGATTTTTAACTATTTCCACATTTTTATCTTACCAAAAAATATATAGTCCCAAATCTGACTCGAATCTCTAACCCGGTCCACCGAACCGTCTAACAAACCTCAAAATCGCTAAGCCCAAAACCGGGGTGTTACAATGTCATTGATGAACACTACCCCGAATTGATCTAAAAACTCATGGAACACCATATTCATCATATCCATGAACGCTGC
Source organism: Hibiscus mutabilis (assembly GCA_019671005.1). Classification (NCBI taxonomy): domain Eukaryota; kingdom Viridiplantae; phylum Streptophyta; class Magnoliopsida; order Malvales; family Malvaceae; genus Hibiscus; species Hibiscus mutabilis. Next base: position 10,395,276 of record CM033742.1, read on the forward strand.
CGGTGCATTTGTCAAACCAAACATCATCACTAGGAACTCGTAATGCCCATAATGTGCACAAAAAGCTGTCTTCGGCACATCTTTTTCCTTCACCTTCAACTGATAATACCCCAACCGCAGATCAATCTTGGAAAACACCGTAGCACACTTGAACTGATCAAACAGATCAGCAATCCTCAACAAAAGATACTTGTTTCTTAATCGTTAACTTGTTCAGTTACCGATAATCAATGCACATTCTCTTCGTGCCATCCTTCTTTTTCACAAACAACACTGGTACTCCCTACAGTGACACATTTGGCCGAATGAACCAATGATCCAGCAACTCTTGTAATTGCGTCTTCAACTCCTTCGGTGCCATACGATACGGATCAATAGACACCGGAGTCTTATTCACATACGTCTCAATACAGAATTCCACCTCCCTATCTGACGACAAATGTTGCGCGTAATAAGTGCTACGCAATTGTGCAAGTATACACATTGCAAGTTATAGTATAAAATATATCGTCTCCACAGGGATTGGTGCCACTTTAAGAATCTAGTCTCTTCACTGTAAAAAGTAAAAACACAAATAAAGGATTATAGGAGTTTAACTAATAACTAAACTAGAAAGCAATAAAGTAAAAGAAAAGATGAGATCAAATGAGAGAGAGATAGGCCAGGTTATCGTGAGTTGAGGTGTGATAGCCGATTGGATCGTCTTGGTAAAAGAGTGTACGGGCAACTCAGTTGCCGTGGCAACTTGCACAACGGGATTGCCTTGGCAACTAATCGATGGTTGCCTGGGCGACTAGTTGGGCAACTACTTGGGCGTCTGGGCAGCAACCTTCAAGGTTCGGCAGAGCGGTCTTCAATGGTTTCTTCTTATCCCTAAGTCGAAACTCTAGCTACTTGTGCATGCCTTGATAATACATCCCTGCGTGAATCAAGGGTGAACAACAACCAATCTTGCGCTCCTCTTAGCCGTTGAAATCCTTGAATTATTCCTAAGCCGGATTAATCTTCACCATCAATAGATTGAATAAAGATCATATTCATTCATTTCTTGAATCTAACTCTCCCGATATTAGATAAATAGATGAAATCACGAGATCCTCTCCCAATTCACTCGCAAACAAGAATAAGAACCAAGAATGAATAAACCTTGAATAGAAAAGTGCAAACTCTTATTACCTAAACAAAAACCAATAGTTTCTCACAACCACAAAACACAATAACCATGGCCAAATAGATTTAGTTCATGACTAGGTTCCAAAGAAACACAAGATAAATAATCCCTAGCATGAACTCAATCGAACAAGAAAGAAAAAAGATGAAGAAGGAGGCTTGTCAAAATCCTCCTTGCCCTAGATGCTTGTCGAAAATTCTCTCCTCTTGCCCTCCTTGGAGTTGTCGAAATTCCCCTCTCTTGCTCTCTCCATGGATTGTCGAAATCTCCCTCTTATTTATAGGGCTAGGTCAAAGTCCTTCTTTGAGGAGGAAGTTAAGTTGGAATTAAATTATCTTTAAAGAATATAATTCTTTATTATAATTATATTCCTACTAGAACTTCTCCTATCTTCTTGGAATTTAATTCTTCTTTAATCTCTTCATGGAAATCAAATTCCTTTGGGATTGGGCTTTGCTCCACGTCATCTTGGGCTTGTCTAGTCATCAATTTCGGCTACCATATCACCATTGCTCTTGTCGACAATTGCCCTGGCGACTAGCTCGGCGTCTCCTTCATGTATTTCCCTAGAAACTAGCTCGGCGTCTCCTTCATGCATTGCCCTGGCAACTAGCTCTAGCCTTGCTTTGGCAAATGATCCTGCACATACACACAAAACACACCAAAACAACATCTTTTCCCACAAAAACTACCAAGTTGTGTAATCAAGCTCAACGTTGGAAGGAAACATGAATTAATGCATGAATGGCTAATTATGCAACTAATATGAGCCTAAGTCTAACAATAATATGAGTAAAAAGGGTAAGAAAAATAGTACTTTTGAACACTTATCACACCCCCAAACTCGAACTATTGCTTGTCCTCAAACAATGCAAACTCATAATTACCTGCCAAGACTTCAATTTTCACAAACTTAGCTTTGAACTTGATTTCAATTCTCTAAACCGGGGCACAAAGTATGATTGGTTTTTTATTTTTTCGGAAAACTTAGGAATTACTCGGAATCAAACTATAATGCTTGTGAGTGTATGCGGAGTTGTGTGCAAGTTGATTTTTCGGATTCTATGCAAACAATAGGTTTTCAAATTACTTTATTGGGTTCTTTTTAACATGTTTTAACTAGAGCCAGTTTTGGGCACCTCTAGTGTTTTGTTTTTAGTTTTCTTAGGTTAATTTATTCGACTAGAGCCGGTTTCGGGCACCTCTAGCTATCAATTTTTTTAACACATACTAGAGCCAGTTTCGGGCACCTCTAGTGATTTAAATTTTTTTAGCACATGCTAGAGCCAATTTCGGGCACCTCTAGCATTCATCCAATTTTTATTCTAATCCCCCAATTTGTTAATTATCAACCTAAGTTCACTAGAATTCCTTAAATCAATCAAACCACAACAGTGTTTCATCAAAGTTAACATCATAGTAAAATTCTACGTTTTCCATGGTTATCCTGGAATAAAAATTCTATCAATTAAGTGCATTGGTAAAGTCATCATCGGATATTCATCAAATCTAAGCAATTCTTGTTCCAATTAAAGGCATGGCAAGCAATTTATGTACCCTAAATGTAATATTTAAGATGAATGTAACTAAACATGGTAAAAACTTGTTGCGCGTAATAAGTGCTACGCAATTGTGCAAGTATACACGTTGCAAGTTATAGTATAAAAGATATCGTCTCCACAGGGATTGGTGCCACTTCAAGAATCTAGTCTCTTGCACTGTAAAAAGTAAAAACACAAATAAAGGATTATAGGAGTTTAACTAATAACTAAACTAGAAAGCAATAAAGTAAAAGAAAAGATGAGATCAAATGAGAGAGAGATAGGCCAGGTTATCGTGAGTTGAGGTGTGATAGCCGATTGGATCGTCTTGGTAAAAGAGTGCACGGGCAACTCAGTTGCCGTGGCAACTTGCACAATGGGTTCGACGAGCTTCGATCCGTACCCCCTGCGCCTGTGCGCGAGGCACAGTTTCCATTCAAGTCAATCAATGATCACCAAGAGGGTAAATGTATATAAACACTTCCCATGCTATTTATCCAACCAATGTGGGATAAAAGGGGTTTTTACTTCCTTACTCAATTCACAACTACCATACTTTGAGCATCAATTCTCATTCATTACTCAACCAATTTGAGCATATGAGATACTGTTGTAAAGGTATCTTGGAGTAGAATAAGACCCAATAGAATCATTATTCAAATCTCCACCTTTACCCTTTCGTAATATGGCTCAAAGTTACCATTTCCTTACATTTTCCAACAATCCCCCACATAAATGAAATTGATGATTTTATCAAAAACATTTTGACTCGATGTGGTGATAGGTTCTACAATCGATAGCTGCATAGGATAGGTAGGTATCCTTTTTTGAACCTTCTGTTGTGAAAGCATATTTACTTTACTAGCTAACCAGTAGACGTGATGTCCTTAAACTATTCAACTGTTTGTATAAACGATGATATACTTCACACAGCTATCTCTCTGAAAAGAGTTTTAGTTCTCATGGTTATGTCCATATGGCCGTGGATATCGTCTGATTCTATAAGAGTTTGAGAAAACTATGCCCAGTAGTCTCCTTGAAGCAGTCCCACTCCACTCTCACATAGGTGACTTATGTTGCTCGACTCACTGAAACACACAATGGTCATTAAAAGCTTTTAGCTTAGCCTATCTCACTTTGATCACTGTTTACATCATAGGAACATACTTAGGGGTAGGTATCCCACAGTGACTGAACATGTATATACAATTAGGTTGTCCCTTTAAACCTAGATCTTGGGATCTCCAGTCAACTAGGTAAGGTATTCCTTCACATATCGCCTTAAATTTTCCTAGGCTTTAGTCTCATTCCTTTCGATGTTTTCTCAACTTGATCTTGATATAACCCTTTGGTTAGCAGATCCGCAACATTATCTTTGATAACTCTATTTGAGATTAGTTGTCTAACGGTATTATGTCGACAATGCATATGTCTCGACTTACCGTTATACATAAAACTTTGTGCTCTGCCAATTTTTGGTTTGGCACATGCTTTAGCCATTTAGGAATATCCTTCAAGACAATTTAAAGTCATTTGACTTTTTCTTCAGACTTGTCTAAAGCTAAAACTCAGATTCTATTATGAATCTAGTTGTAACCGTTTATCTTGAGAAATCCCATAACATAGCTCATTTCTTCGATGTGAAACATACTCACTTGTGCCTTTGATATCTGACATCGAAGAATCCTTATGGAATAATGCAATTCATAATCTTGAGTATTTATGAGATATCCCATTACTCTCACAATTGCTATCCAGAGGTTTGACCCTAGATTGCTTTTTGTAAATCTGCTTAAACTACTCACAGTGAAAGTAATATTTTGTCTAGTTCAATTTACTTAGACTGTCTATGACATTTGCATATTCTTTTTGAACAAGTGTTGGCTCATATTTGGAGTTCTGGCTATGCCAAAAACATCATTGCCAAACTTCTTTTGTCCACGTAGTGTGACTGTGTCAATATGAGACCTTCAAGTGACCATTTGATTTGGATGCCCAAGACCATTTAATTGTATGTTATCAACATAGGATTATATATCCTAGTTTTGACATACACACATTTGTCACACTCTTATGACAATATCTTACATTAAACCTTTTATTGAACCTAGTGTGACTGCACCAATATGAGATCAGACAGCCAAAATCAAATATTTCATTCTCATATTTTTCATGCATTTGGTACGTTTACCATTTCATTGTTACTTATAACAATGAGTACGTCCTTAACATAGGATCATGTATCCTAATGTTGACATACAATCATTTGTCACACTTATTTGTCATCATGATAATATCTTGGTTTCGACCTTGAACGAATGGACTATTTTCATTGATAGTCTCCAAAGTTCATTTTATTGAATTTGGATCAATTTTTTTGATTATATATTTTCAAAGAATGGGTCATTCTTTGCTTCCATTATCACATTCTTGTGAATTTGTTTGTACACAAGAAATTGATATCTGTTACTATGTTTTACATAGTCAATGAAAATACAGTCCATTTATTTTCATTTACTTTGGTAATAGGAACATTACCTTTGTAGGACACCCCCACATTTTTATGTAGTTGTAGGAAGATTTTATTTCCTTCTGTAACTCATATGGTGTCTTGTCTCTTTTATTTTGAGATACCTTATTAAAGGTAATTAGTTGATATAACAACTTCCCCCACATGTTAGGCACATTTTGAAGTTTCAATTCTTATCTTCAAAATCATTGTACCCTTGGATGTTTTAGCATTACTCACATAGATTTTTTCCCCAAAATTAATCAATTTGTTAGGTTTGGGTTTCAACATCCTACTTATAGAGAATAATTTCTCTATAGCTTCTTTGCTTTTAAGCAAATGCACATAACATTAGTTTGTGCTATCATCAATGAAGGTGATAAATTTTCCTTCAAACAATTGTCTGCCATATCAATTGTTATGACAAATTTGTCACGACATTGATCTCGTGTGGGAGTCTATAGTTCGAAGACTTGTTCTCTATCTTATGGAAACTGAAGCATTTCCCATGAAATTTAGCTTCCTGACCACACCACCTAATTTGTGGTTTGAAGTCATTTTTGACTTCTACTATGTTTGCCCTAACAATATTTGTCTTAGAAATATTTGCCTTAGCAATATTTGAAGATGGTAACAACATTTACCGTATCCTCTCGAATAATAGGAAGAATCTTCCTTTTCAGATATTTTGACCAAGCTTATCGTGGTCAAATACGCAACGTATTTTGAAATTCTTTCAAATAAACTTCTCTATTGTGTCACTTTGTCGCAAACCAGAAACAGAATATTATGGATCTGTTCATTGTCAGGAATTTAGTCAGAACCTAAATTCAGAAACAAAAACAATTTCTAAGTTTTGTTAGACGTTAGGAATTTAGTAAACTAAAACCCGAAACAAAAGTTCCCACAGTCTAATAGAAAGAACAATAATGACCAGTGCACCATGTAGGTAACTTTTGAAAAGAGAGATGGTGCACTAGGCACGCTTAAATACCAAGTCTTTCAAAGAACCAATCCTAGACATGCACTATCATATTGTCTTTGAATCATCCGTTTTTGGATTATATTCTTGAAATCATTACATTTATGGTCCAGTGACCCTCACAATTCTTTAGCCATTTTTAAACATTGTGCACTTCATAACATGTATCAGACTAGGCTTTAAGAATTTAATTTTGATATAGAGAACAAAGTTCTTCTATGCTTTGATTTGAGATCTTGGTCTGAATCAGCGCTTTAAATTTAGTAACCAATGTTACTTCTAGAAATAAATTTACCGATTTATTTCCAAAATAGAATCATACTTGATTCTAAAGAAATGATAAATTCGATTTATTTCTTTTCCCAAAATGAATCCAACAATTTATTTTAAGATTGAATCATTCTAGATTCTCACGAAAATAAATCTAACGATTTATTTTTCTTAACAAGTTAGAATCAACATATGATTCCAGCATAGAAACAAATTTAATAATTTATTTCCAGTGTTATATCTTCTATTAAATATTGGGATTAGTAGCACTAAAACCCAAACAGAGATATCAAGCCAGTAAAATCAAAAAAGGAATTTATTCTTTGATTTTAGTTTCATTTTGTTTGGAAATGAAAATCCAGTAAATCTGTTAAAACGATAGAAATTAAATTTCCGAAACGAATTATTTACTAGATCTTGTTTCCAAAATTTCGCCCGAGTATCCTGTTCGTCACTATAAAATTTCTCAAAAGGAAATGATTAGTACGAAAATGAAATTCATAGTGTTTCCATATTCATGGCATATTTAATATTGAAAGCCCAAAACTATACGGTAATATCACCATAAATATTACCATAATAATACCATAGATTAAGGTATTAAAATTACCATAATAATATTTCAAAAAAAATATCATAATTTGAGATTTTACCTTAATAATCATGGTGCTATGACGACATGTAATCTGCCATCACCCTTGTACCAAAAGGTTAAAATCTTGTACTTTCCAAACACATATAAAGCATTAAAGGATATAAAAATCCTGCTATGTTTTTCAATAAAACATATAAAGTTAAAGCATATACTATTTTAAAAGGCATATAACGTTTAAAAGGATGAAGCATTAATCAAGGGTAAAATTTACCTTGTACCCAAAGATGCACCTTGAATAAAAGAATTCAATCAACACTTCAGCCAAACAAATAATCAAGGCAAAATGGCCCTTCCTTGCTGCAAGACAAACTAAAATCTTGGTGATTTTCACGACCATAATAATAAAATCTATTCGTTTTGGATTAACTCAAAAGGGAAGTCTGTCTTAAGATAGTTAGAAAAACCGTTAATCTAAAAGAAACAAATAAATATTATTTTTAAAATAAAAGAAATTCAAAAATATAATTTAATTGTAAATTAAATCAGTTTCGAATAAATTAGTAGGAAACACGTTGAGGCCTGCACGAACAAAACTTTGCCTTTGCCTACCACCGAAAATACCTGAGATTCTTTGTAGAAGAGAAAGTTTTGAGATTATTTTAAAACTGAAAAAAGCTTGTTATTTACAGGAGAATGGTGGAGGGAAAATATGGAAAATGAAATATTCCATATTAATGGCCAAAATTCGATTTAATTCGAAAATAGTCAATACTACTATTTTAAACGGATATATTTCCGTGAATTGAATCCAATATCTTTTAATATTTGAATTTTACCTTTTATATTCGAAATATTCAAAAATATTTAAATTGGGTAAAATATCCACAGGTCCACGTAAGGCCCCGATCGGTTCGAACATTTGTGTCGTCCACGTCATGCGGGTGCACCCCAACCCAAATGGGTTCAACAAGCTTTGATCCGTACCCCTACACCTACACGCGAAGCATAATTCCATTCAAGTCATTCAATGACCACCAAGAGGGTAAGTGTATATAAACACTTTCTATGCTATTTATCCTACCAATGTGGGATAAAGGGGGTTTTTACTTCCTTACTCAATTCACAACTACCATACTTTGAGCATCAATTTCTCATTCATTACTCAACCAATTTGAGCATATGAGATACCGTTATAAAGGACTCATGGAGTAGAATAAGAACCAATAGAATCATTATTCGAATCTCTACCTTTACCTTTTCGTAATATGGCTCAAAGTTACAATTTCCTCACATTTTTTCCAACATTATTTTATCAGATAATTGATAGATAACTTCAAGAGCATAAGAATCATTTTTAGTCAAGTACATAATTGTTTTTTTGTGTGGCGTGCTTGAGTCCAAGAGACTTGTATCTTTCTTTTGATAAGAAAAAAAGTAGATTCGCCTTACCCAATTTTATCCTTATAATTTTTTTACAAGAGATCTAATGTTACTTGATTGTCAGCTTGTGAATTATATTGTTGATGTTTGCTCAGATAAAATATTTTGTGATCTAAAAGGACTTTTTGATTTATCTAAAAAAATGGTTGAGACAATTAAACATGTTTTTGTACCCATTTGTGTATTTACGTTTGAAATTGGATTTGGTTCTACTAGTTGCAATCGCAACCGTAGAAAGAACATTCTCTACGATGCACTTTATAAAAAATCGATTGTGCAATCGTATAACAAATGAATTATTGAATGATTCTTTAGTTATTTTTATTGAAAAAAATATGTTTGATAACGTAGACAATGAAAACATCATACAACGATAACGATATTAGAAATTAAAGTCTAGAAGGGAACAATTGTAAAATTTATTTTTAGTTATATTTTTTATAAGACTTCTAATCATAATTAAAATATTATTAATATTTTTATCTCCAAAAAATTTTGTGTGATTAATATATGTGTGTCCACTCTAAAAAAATTTCTGAATCCGCCATTGTTGATATGGATGGTCTTAATATGGAAAAAAATGTTTTGCTCAAAGATTTTTAAATATCTAAAGTTAGTTATTAGCTTTTAAAAGAAATTCACGTAACTTTTTCCTAAACATTTTCTCTCAACTTCTTTTCTTCCAAACACTCAGAATTTCATCAAAATCCAGAGGTGATGGATTATTTTCACTCAAATTATTGATTTTAACTTGATTCTTTAATTTTGTTTTGCAAAATCTCATTTGAATTTTATGTTTTCTTAGCTTTAAACAAGCAATTGAGGGAGAAATCACATAACAGGGGTAAGGTACGTGATCTCCTCTGTTAAATGGTTCTTTATTGATATTCCCATGTATTTGATCCTTGATTTATAAGTTGTAATGTGATTTTAATGTTTTATCAATGTTTAATTGAGTTATTTTGGAAATATTGATTAAACATTGTAATTTATGAAGTGGATCTAATTTCTAGTGTTTGAGATTGATTTAATATATGTTTTGGATGTGTTTTGATGTTGATAAGTTGTTTTTATCAATAGAATCCCGAAACTCTTGAATCTCTAATTGTCTAGGTTGCTAGTTTTGAGTTATTGTGGAGATAATCGAGTTTAATCTTTGCTGGAGGTAAAAGGATGTTAGGAAAGAGTTTTTGGATGTTATTAGATGTTTTTTGATGGGTTGGATTGTTTTTTATGGTTGGGTTAAGTTTCGGAAACGTTTGATGATGATTCCGGTATGTTTCAGATGGTTTTCGAGTGGGCAACTTGGGAGTTGCAGGAGATTGCTATTAGGCAATGGTTTGAATGCATTTTAATGCATTTATCCTCTAGTTTTATGTGTTTAAAATAGGGGATAATCAAGGCGACGAAGCTTGACGTTGTTTTGGTGGCTTGCCGGGAGCTTGTATTGCGTTGGCAAGAAAGGCAAAGCGTATCGGTGAGTGGAAACTAGTTTTAATGCTCTACAAAGGTTTGTAAAGGTTGTTGGGAGTTTAGGGCAAGCGTGAGACACTTACCTAAGCTCAGAAGTAAGTTTGCATTATTTTGCTCTTGAATATCATCTTGGATATGAGTATGTTGTTTGCATGTTTTGGTGATAAACATGGTATGATTTACTTACTGGAAATGCATGATTTTGAGTACATATGCAAGGGATTGAAAGTATATTAAATGCTATTGAGCATTGCTTTTCATTCCGGTTGGGAATGGTGTTATTGCATTGGCAATGAGATTTGCATATGTGATGTGTTGTTAAATGCATTGTAAAATAGTAAGTAAATGGTTGTAAATGGTTTGTAAATGATATATTGGCTATGTGACAAGGTGAGAAAACAATCGGATATAGTTGGCATGCCATAGGATTAAAAGTGCACTATAAAATATGAACAAAATCGATCGTGGCCATGGGTTCTTGAGGTATGGCATCTTAACAAGGCCATTCGGACTGTTGGGGGACCTCATTTGGGACTTGCGGTTTAACTAGGCAACCCAAATTGATGGTGATCTTCCGGATCAACTAGGCAAGGTCGGTACACTTGCGGTTTAACTAGGCAAGGTTTGGGATATCATGCGGTTTAACTAGGCATGGTATGAGAGATCCGTGTATCCGATGTGTATAAGATAGAGGTGGTCTATCCGGGTCACTATAAATGCCAAAATATGTGAAAGTTTATGTGTTGAACCTTATTTATGATGCTTTGGGGATTTAAGCATGGGTTGTTTAAAATGCTTTGGGATTTAAGCATGGATTGTATATGATGTTATATAAAGGTTATTATGTTTTGATTCGGCTGGAATCATGGAAAAATGCTTAGGTTGTAAGCATGTCTTGGGGAAAGCAAGCATGTGGTTTTCAAATGGTTTTTAATGCATCATTGTTTTATGAGCATCCTCACTAAGCATGTGTGATTACGCTCTCTTTTTCCTAATGATGCAGAGCATTAAAGTTCGGGGCAGCAAAGCCAAGGTTTGAAGGGATCCAAGAGATAAAGTACTTTTGAGTATGAACTCAGTTTATGTTTTCGGTTAATAAGGAGATGTGTTCGCCATGGTTTTTGGGAGTTGTAAATCTGTTGCATTATGGTTTTAGAATGATTCTATGTTGTTTTTTTTTATGAAGGTTTGATGTTGCTCAGCTTGATGTTATTACTTGCCTATAGTTGTGATTGAATGGATGTTTAGGTATGCATCTAGAGTTCCCTTGTGGATTGCTATGTTGTGCTGATTTGACCAGGTTTAATATGCTATGTTGTGTGTATTGGCATGATGCCTATGCTGAGAATGGCCTAATTGTGCATTTTGGTATGTTTGGCAATGTGGTCTAAGAAGCATGCCTCTAGAGTGGTCTTTGGAAGTATGAGGTTGTTTTGTTTGCCTGACCTTGGTATAAATGATAGTTTATATATGTTCAAATGTTGTCATGCATGTAAGCAAGTTGCTAAGGGCCAATAGCATCTTGAATTGTGTGAAAATCCAGCTAATTTTGACATTATAGGCCCAGGCGTACCGATACGCAGGGGACCGTATTGGTACGGCTAGGCAAATAAGGCCAGGATGTTTTGGTACAGGTAGGGCCATTTCGATACGCCTAATGGTTACTGTAATTTCACCTTTTGGAAATGAGGCTGCGTACTGAAACACCAGGTGACCGTATCGGTACGGTGTTTAAGGATTTTAAAATGTATTTTATACTCAAAGTGGTGTACCAGTACGATTCTTGCCGTATCAAAACGACGAGTTCACAACCGTATCGATACGAGACTCATCGTATCGATACAGATACCATTTTTTCTGTTAATGTCTTAGAAAGGCAGTTCTGGTTTCTTTTGTTTTAGTCCTTGAATCTTGTTTTTCCAATTATTTGAGCATGGATAATTGTTTGAAGCTGATTTTTGACATATAAGTAAGAAATGTACTTAATTAAAGGTTGGTAACTTAGAAATTGGAAAAGTCCTTTTATATTGCAGAAATTGCATTTTGGTCCCTAATTTGTGTTTGTGGCCAATTGAATGTCGTTACGATGCCCGATTGAGATGAGTGCTCACCTGTGGACAATATGAACATGTAGGAAAGAATAAATGCATCTAGCCAAGATAAAAGAAAAAATGGACGTGTTTTAGGTTTAATCTTCTCGATTTACTTCGGTAAACCTAATGTAGCTTGCTCGGTTCAGTCTTGCGACTAGGCCGGGTAGAGGGGGTTACATTTGTTGGTATCAGAGATAGGTTTGCGAAAAGTTGGGATGTTGCTGTTTGACTAGCTGATGTTGTTTGAACTGCACTGTGATTGTGTATATGTTTGGTGATTGTTTAATATTATGTAGGGGTATGTTTTGGGAACACATTGTCTATTACTGAGGATTTTAAATGTGTTTTAAAGTTGACTTAGATCCTTTGCCTGACGCTAGCCTAACTTTAATGTGTTTTGATGTTTTTGTTAGCATGGCTCAATGTGAGACATGATCAATGGCTAATACTGTCGAGGTTGGGCAAAATAATGAGATAGAAGAGAATCTCCCTCACGTTTTACCTCCTCTTCCTCCTCCTATGGTCCCTCCAGTTGATGTTGGGGCGGGTGAAGCACCCCAGCTTCACCAAGTGCCTGTGTATGGTGATTTGACTCCGTTAGTTCAGGCAATAACAAGAGCTTTCCAAGCAGCGATGGAAGGAGTGCAGTCACAGGCACCGGGAACTACTGTGGTGGCAAATCAAGGTTTACCCTTAGAGCTTTTGAGGAGTTTGGGAGGTGAAGAGTTTCAAGTTTTGAGCCCTGAAGTAGCCAAGGGTTGGCTGGAAAAGATGGTTCATATCATGAATCAGATGGGATATAATGAGGAGCGCAAGTTGGGTTGCACTGTATCTCTGCTGCAGGGGGATGCATATCATTGGTAGGTGACCACAATTGCTGGCGTTCCTAAGACAGACGTTACTTGGGAGTTCTTTCGGAGAGCTTTCAACAGAAAGTATCTTGGTACCCAGTATTTGGATATGAAGAAGCGCGAGTTTATGTCGCTATCTTACGGAGGCATGTTTGTGGCTGAATACGAGGTGAAGTTTGTTTGGATGAGTTAGTATGCTCCGGAGTTGGTTTCGAATGACCAACATATATGTGACAGGTTAATAAGGCAATGTGTTCACCATTAAAGTTCGGGACAACAAAGGCAAGGTTTGAAGGGATCCAAGAGATAAACTACTTTTGAGTATGAACTCAGTTTATGTTTTCGGTTAATAAGGCAATATGTTCACCATGGTTTTTGGGAGTTGTAAATACGTTGCATTGTGGTTTTAGAATGATTCTATGTTGTTTTTTTATGAAGGTTTGATGTTGCTCAACTTGATTTTATTACTTGCCTATAGTTGTGATTGAATGGATGTTTAGGTATGCATCTAGAGTTCCCTTGTGGATTGCTATGTTGTGCTGATTTGACTAGGTTTAATATGCTATGTTGTGTGTTGGCATGATGCCTATTTGAGAATGGCCTAATTGTGCATTTTGGTATGTTTGGCAATGTGGTTTAAGAAGCATGCCTCTAGAGTGGTCTTTGGAAGTATGAGGTTGTTTTTTTGCACGAACTTGGTATAAATGATAGTTTATATATGTTCAAATGTTGTCATGCATGTAAGCAAGTTGCTAAGGGCCAATAGCATCTTGAATTGTGTGAAAATCCAGCTAATTTTGACATTATAGGCCCAGTCGCGTACCGATACGCAGGGGACCGTATTGGTACGGCTAGGCAAATAAGGCCAGGATGTTTTGGTACAGGTAGGGCCATTTCGATACGCCTAATGGTTACTGTAATTTCACCTTTTGGAAATGAGGCTGCGTACTGAAACACCAGGTGACCGTATCGGTACGGTGTTTAAGGATTTTAAAATGTATTTTATACTCAAAGTGGTGTACCAGTACGATTCTTGCCGTATCAAAACGACGAGTTCACAACCGTATCGATACGAGACTCATCGTATCGATACAGATACCATTTTTTCTGTTAATGTCTTAGAAAGGCAGTTCTGGTTTCTTTTGTTTTAGTCCTTGAATCTTGTTTTTCCAATTATTTGAGCATGGATAATTGTTTGAAGCTGATTTTTGACATATAAGTAAGAAATGTACTTAATTAAAGGTTGGTAATTTAAAATTAGAAAAGTCCTTTTATATTGTAGAAATTGCATTTTGGTCCCTAATTTGTGTTTGTGGCCAATTGAATGTCGTTACGATGCCCGATTGAGATGAGTGCTCACCTGTGGACAATATGAACATGTAGGAAAGAATAAATGCATCTAGCCAAGATAAAAGAAAAAATGGACGTGTTTTAGGTTTAATCTTCTCGATTTACTTCGGTAAACCTAATGTAGCTTGCTCGGTTCAGTCTTGCGACTAGGCCGGGTAGAGGGGGTTACATTTGTTGGTATCAGAGATAGGTTTGCGAAAAGTTGGGATGTTGCTGTTTGACTAGCTGATGTTGTTTGAACTGCACTGTGATTGTGTATATGTTTGGTGATTGTTTAATATTATGTAGGGGTATGTTTTGGGAACACATTGTCTATTACTGAGGATTTTAAATGTGTTTTAAAGTTGACTTAGATCCTTTGCCTCGACGCTTAGCCTAACTTTAATGTGTTTTGATGTTTTTGTTAGCATGGCTCAATGTGAGACATGATCAATGGCTAATACTGTCGAGGTTGGGCAAAATAATGAGATAGAAGAGAATCTCCCTCACGTTTTACCTCCTCTTCCTCCTCCTATGGTCCCTCCAGTTGATGTTGGGGCGGGTGAAGCACCCCAGCTTCACCAAGTGCCTGTGTATGGTGATTTGACTCCGTTAGTTCAGGCAATAACAAGAGCTTTCCAAGCAGCGATGGAAGGAGTGCAGTCACAGGCACCGGGAACTACTGTGGTGGCAAATCAAGGTTTACCCTTAGAGCTTTTGAGGAGTTTGGGAGGTGAAGAGTTTCAAGTTTTGAGCCCTGAAGTAGCCAAGGGTTGGCTGGAAAAGATGGTTCATATCATGAATCAGATGGGATATAATGAGGAGCGCAAGTTGGGTTGCACTGTATCTCTGCTGCAGGGGGATGCATATCATTGGTAGGTGACCACAATTGCTGGCGTTCCTAAGACAGACGTTACTTGGGAGTTCTTTCGGAGAGCTTTCAACAGAAAGTATCTTGGTACCCAGTATTTGGATATGAAGAAGCGCGAGTTTATGTCGCTATCTTACGGAGGCATGTTTGTGGCTGAATACGAGGTGAAGTTTGTTTGGATGAGTTAGTATGCTCCGGAGTTGGTTTCGAATGACCAACATATATGTGACAGGTTAATAAGGCAATGTGTTCACCATTAAAGTTCGGGACAACAAAGGCAAGGTTTGAAGGGATCCAAGAGATAAACTACTTTTGAGTATGAACTCAGTTTATGTTTTCGGTTAATAAGGCAATATGTTCACCATGGTTTTTGGGAGTTGTAAATACGTTGCATTGTGGTTTTTAGAATGATTCTATGCTGGCTCTTGATGAAGGTTTGATGTTGCTCAACTTGATTTTATTACTTGCCTGTAGTTGTGGTTGAATGGATGTTTAGGTATGCATCTACAATTCCCTTGTGGATTGCTATGTTGTGCTGATTTGACTAGGTTTAATATGCTATGTTGAGTGTGTTGGCATGATGCCTATGCTGAGAATGGCCTAATTGTGCATTTTGGTATGTTTGGCAATGTGGTTTAAGAAGCATGCCTCTAGAGTGGTCCTTTGGAAGTATCAGGTTGTTTTTTTGCCTGAACTTGGTATAAATGATAGTTTATGTATGTTCAAATGTTGTTATGCGTGTAAGCAAGTTGCTAGGGGCCAATTGCATCTAGAGTTGTGTGAAAAACCAGCTAATTTTGACATTACAGGCCCAGGCCTACCGATATGCGGGGGACTGTATCGGTACGACTAGGCAAATAAGTCCAGGGTGTTTCGGTACAGATAGGGGCATTTCGATACGCCTAATGGTTACTGAAATTTCACTTTTTGGAAATGAGGCCGCGTACCGAAACACCAGGTGACCGTATCGGTACGATGCTTAAGGATTTTAAAACGTATTTTATACTTGAAGCGACGTACTGGTACGGGTCTTGCCGTATCAAAACGATGAGTTCAAAACCGTATCAATACGGGACTCAACGTATCGATACGTATATCGTTGTTTCTGTTAATGTCTTGGAAATGCAGTTTTGGTCTCTTTCGTTTTAGTCCATGAATCTTGTTTTGCCAATTATTTGAGCATAGATGATCGTTTGAAGCTGATTTTTGATGTATAAGCATGAAATATACTTAATTAAAGGTTGGTAAATTAAAAATTAGAAAAGTCATTTTATATTGTAGAAATTGCATTTTGGTCCCTAATTTGTGTTTGTGGCCAATTGGATGTCGTTACGATACCCGATTGAGATGAGTGCTCACCTGTGGACAGTATGAAATATAGGAAAGAATAAATGTATCTAGACAAGATAAAAGAATAAAAATGGACGTGTTTTAGGTTTAATCTTCCCGTTTTACTTCGGTAAACCTAATGTAGCTTGCTCGGTTCGGTCTTACGACTAGGCCAGGTTTGAGGGGGGGTTACAAGAGAAGCATTTTTCTCGGTCATGCGGTTTTGGATGAAGGTATCCGGGTATATCCTAAAAGGGTAGAGGCAATTTTGGGTTGGAAGCATCCAAAGTCAGTGACAGAAGTTTGTAGTTTCTTGGGTCTGGCTGGTTATTATCGGTGCTTTATGGATGGTTTTTTGAGGGTTGCTGCTCTATTGACCAAGTTGTTGCAACACGATGTTCGTTTTGAGTGGACGGAAGCTAGGCAAAAAGCTTTTGAGAAGTTGAAGAAAGCTTTGACGCAAGCTTCATTCTTGATTCAACCTAAGTCATGGAAAAAAGTTTGTGGTCTATAGTGATACACATATGTTGGGTTAGGGTGTGTGTTGATGCTAGAGGGGAAAGTTGTGGCTTATGCATCGAGGTAGTTGAAGGTGCACGAGCGCAGCTATCCTACACATGATCTTGAGATCATTGCTGTAGTGTTTGCGTTGAAGATTTGGACGCATTACCTTATGGTGAGAAGTGTATTGTATATGTGGATCACAAGAGTTTGAAGTATTTGATGTCGCAAAAGTAGTTTAATCTTAGACAACATAGGTGGTTAGAGTTGTTGAAGGATTATGATTTAACAATTGAGTATCATCTGGGTAAGGCTAATGTCGTAGTCTATGCTTTGAGTATCATCCAGTAGTATTAAAATGTATCAAGATTTGAAGAAAGAGTATTATTGGGTGTGTTTGAAAAAGGATGTGGCTGATTTTGTTGCTAGATGTATGGTATGTCAACGGTTGAAGGCTGAACATCAGTTTCCTTCTGTGTTGTTGCAACCGTTGAAAATTCCAGAGTGGAAATGGGAAAGCATCACCATAGATTTTGTGTCGGGGTTGCCTTTGACGTTGACTAAAAAGGATACCATTTGGGTGATTGTTGATTGGTTTACGAAGTGCACACATTTTCTGCTAGTGCATACGATGTATACCTTGGATAGATTGGTGGATTTGTATGTTGCTGAAATTGTGAGGTTGCACAGGGTACCTAAGTTGATTGTTTCGAATAGGGATCCGCTGTTTATAACAAGGTTTTGGAAATGCTTGCATCGAGATTTGGGTACTCGTTTGAATTTTAGTACATCGTATCATCTTCAGATGGATGAACAGTCTGAACATGTAATTCAGATTTTGGAAGATATGCTGAGATGTTGCATCAATAAGTTCCAAAGAACCTGGAAAGGCAGTTGCCTTTGGTTGAGTTTTCGTACAATAATAGCTATCAAGCTAGTATAAAAATGGCACCGTATAAAGCCCTATATGGTAGGAAGTGCCGTACACCTTTATGTTGTGCTAAGGCTAGAGAAAAGTATGTTTCTATGCCTTATGTGTTGAAAGACACGGATGAGAAAGTAAAGCTTATATGTGAACGTTTGAAGGAGACCTCGGATAGGCAGAAATTCTACGCGAATTTGAGGCATAGAGAGGTTGAGTACACGGTTGGTGAGAAAATGTTCTTGAAAGTTTCACCTTGGAAGAAGGTGATGCACTTTGAAGTTGATTCTGAGGTTTGTTGGACCGTATGAAGTGCTGGAACGCATTGGTCCTATAGCCTATCAGTTGAGTTACCTCTTGAGTTGGAGAAAACTCATGATGTATTTCATGTGTCCATGTTAAGAAGGTACCGTTCGGATCTTTCACATATAATGCCAGTTGAGGATGTTGAGTTGCGACCAGATTTATCTTATGATGAGGAACCAGTGGAGATCCTTGACACCAATAGTAAAGTTCTTCGTGGCAAGACGATTGAACTTGTTAAGGTGTTGTGGCGACATCAAAGTGTTAAGGAGGCCATGTGAGAGAGTTAGTTAGACATGGTTAATCGGTTTCCGCATCTATTTCCATCAGGAAAAATTTAAGGACAAAATTTCTTAAGAGGGAGAGTTGTAACGCCCCAGTTTTGGGCCCAGGGTTTTCTAGGTGGTCTAGACGGTCCGTTGAATTGGATTGGGGGATTCAAGTTGGTTTTAGGATTTAATTTGGATTAAATATTTTTGGAAGGGATAAAAATATAGAAAAATTATCTAAAATCATTATTTAATATGGAAATGATTTTGGTAAAATCAATTTTACAAAATGAGATCTCGAAATTGGACATTTTGGTTAGTGACCAAAATGTAAAGTTTTCAAAACTATTTTTAGTGACTGCTTTGTAAAAGGGTCAAAACTTATAATCTTTAAGGATCTATTTGACTAATCTTTTTCATCAGAGTTTTCCCTTAATTTGGGCTATTTTTAAAGGACTTTTAATTGGTTTTATTATTAAAATTAATTGGGATTTAATAAAAGGATTTTAGTTATACAAAATCACTTTCTTACGTAACTACTTTTCTTCCAACTTTTTCTATCAACTTTCCCAGTAGCCAAACTAAGATTTTCACTCCAAAATTCTTAGGAATCAATTCTTAATGATTTCCTTTTAGTTTTGTAGTTGATTTCTCTAATTCCTATTGCAAAGTCTACTTGGATTTCAACCAAACATTGCTAATTAAGGGAGAAATCAACAATTAGAGGTGATTTTCATTTCTCTCCTCTAATTAGTGGTTATTTAATGAAATTCCCAAGTTCTTGATCCTTTGCTTATGATTTGTAACTTGCTTTGATGGTTTAATTGAAGAAAAATGGTTAAATCAAGGTTTAATTTGTAGAATTAATTTGAACTCGTAATAGTTCTATTTTCTCATGATTTGATTTGATTTAGATCATGATTTTGATGTTGAAAGGTGTTAATAAGATGATTAAATCATAGGAATCCCGAAACTAATTGAGTTCCTAATTTTTTAAGTTGTTAGTTATGGGTTTTTGATGAGTTGTGGAGGTTTTATGAATGCTGGAGGTATAAGGATGTTAGAGTTGTGTTTTTAGATGCTAATTGATGTCAATTGATGAGTTGAGATGTTAGATTGAGGCTGGGCAATGTTTGGAAGAAGTTTGATGCATGTTTCAGATGTTGAGGGATGGTTTTTGGTAGAGAATGTTGAGCATATGTGTTTTTGTGTTGTTGATTGCATTTTGATGCAATGTACTCTCTGTTTTTGTGTGGATAAAACAAGGGAAGTAGGTCCTCAAGCTTAAGCTTTGGTTTCAAAAGCTTTGGAGGCAACATTACCGTATCGGTAAGCGAGGCTTTAAGTGTCGGTGAGTGAGAACGTGTTTACAACTTTGCAAAGGTTTAAAAGTTGTGTTTGGGGGTTTAGATCAAGCTTGAAACGCTGGTCTTAGTTCAAAAGTAAGTAAAAGATGAATTCTCTCTCAAACTTTGTTTGGCGAATAATTATCTATGCACTTGTATTAAATGGTTTGGATTTCTCATTGTTACTGCATGAATTGAGCATGGTTTATTGTTGGAATTTGACTATGAAAAGTTGTTTATGCATTGTGATAGGATGCATAGTTAATCAACATTTTTGAACATTGTTAAATGCAAGGTTTGTTGCATTAGTAAGTTGATTTAAGTGATGGATATGAAAATAGTGAGTTGTTGTTGATAAATTGAATTATATTGGCAAGTGATGGAATAGAAATGGTTTGAAAATGTCATCGGATATAGTTGGCCGGCTATAGGAATGATAGTGCACTATAAAAAATCGCCTTGGGTGTTGAGGGGTTTAGATCCGTGTACCGAAAACTCCATCCAAGTACCCTAACAGTTGAAGGGTTTAGATCTTTGTACCAAAGACTCCCGGTAGTGGGTTATGCGTCCAACCGATGTGTGGGGTTGAGAGTGTACCTCTAATTTCAGTTGATATGGCATGAAGTGTTGGAACACTTGTTGAATCCTGTATCCGATGTTATGTTTTGTAAAGTGGAACTTGGTTGATGATCACTGTAAGCCAATATAATTGTTAATGTATCATGAGATGGATTATGTTGTTTAATATGATTTTAAACATGTTTTACTCTTTAAGCCTTGCATTGGTAGTATGCATGGGAAAGCTTAAACCGGGGGTAGCAAATGGGACTTTGCTATTGAATCCATGATACATGCTGCATATGGTTTAATATGATGTTTTGGAAATGTTAAGTGCATGGTTTAAGCAAGGCATGATGTTATAGTGTTGTTTTAAATGTGTTTTAGAAAGTGGTTTTCAAAAGATGTGTAATGGTTTAAAATGTATTGATGGTTGCTAGTTTTTTTAGCATTCCTCACTAAGCCTTGTGTGCTTACGCTCTCTTTTTCCATCAATGTAGATCATTAAAGGTCAAGGACAACGGGGAAGCAAGGAAGGAACTCCAAGGACTTGCTTTCAAAGTATGGTTTGAAACGTTACCTGGTAGTAATAAGGGCAATGTGTCAAATGTTAATTTGGGAGGGTTTTTGGATGAACTCTCTGTTTGAGCAAGTTGTAATGGTTGTTTTGGTTTTCTTGAGATTTAAAGTGCTCAAGATGCTGATGGATTTATGTTTTGGATGATGATTAGGGAGCATGCCTATAGAATTGATGAATACTTGGGCTATGGTTGCTAAGGTTGCTTGATATGCTGGATTGATATTGTTATGCATACCTCTAATGTAATATGTTGATTAGAGATACATTAAGGATGTATTGATGGAGCCAAAGTGTTATATGTTAGACCTAGAGGTCATTATAGGCCTCTGTGTACCGGTACAGGTACCTCAGAATTGGTATGTGGTCCTGTTAGGGCTCAAATTGTTGAATTAAAGCTACGGGTACCAGTACGCTTAGCCATCATATCATCACGCCTTAAGGAAAATGTATGCTTGTGCCAGTACACGAGTTTGAGTATTGTACGATCCCTTTAATTTTAACATACCGTACCGGTATGCGGGTACCGTATCGCTATGCTATTTGGTTACTAGAATCCTGAGCTTTGAGAAAATGTGAAGGGGATCCGTATGGGTCAAAGCTGTACCGGTATAGGGTGGCAACACACTGTATCGGTATGGTTATGAGTGTATCGATACGCTAAACTATTATGTCTGTTAATCTGTATCGGTACGGGCTTGCCTGTATCAGTACGCTATGATGTTTTTATGCAATCTTGTTTTGCTGAAGATTGGAAATCTTGCAAATTAGTCCCAATTGTTTTGGATGAAATTGAATGAATGTGGATGATTGTTTGGGATTAGAAATTAACCTGCAAACATGTAATGGGACTAATCAAGGATTGGTAAATCAAGTTGTAACAAAGGCCTTGTAATTTGTAAAAATTACGTTTTGGTCCTTAATGTGAATTGTTGTGTAATTGGGCTCTGTTTCGCAATTGGTTTTAAATATAACGTTTCCGCTGTTGCATGAACATTTAGTAAGTTAATAATGTGCATTTAGGCATATCGCGACAATTTTTGAAATCGGGAAGTGTAAAAATAGCCTGATGATCGATCTTTTGGAAAATTAGGGTTTTCTGACCATTTTTTATTTAATATTGAAAATTTAGGGTTTTTCATATTAAATTGGATTTCCCTTTATTTATCCTTAAAAAATATTTTGGAGTCGCTATCAAACATTTCAAGGTAGACCGGACACCGAAAAAACAAACCAAAGATTCTATCTTAAAAATTGGGTTTGGGAGTCGATTACGTGTAGGGAAGGATTAGCAACCCTAGGAACGCCCGTTATCGGTACCTTTAATTTTACGTGCCATTTTGACATTTCAAATAATTATTTGAATTTAATTTATTCATAATTATTAATTGAATTTAAATTCTGAATGCAGATATCCTTTTATAAGGAAATTCATTTTTATTTGAATATGAGATTAAAATCACCCTGTTAAGTGGCACCCCTATTCATTATTAAAAATGAATTTCCAATATAAAAGGTTTCAATGAATGACCTTTTATTGTCTTGTTTCTAATTAATTATTTATTTATACTATAAATATTAATTAATTTAATGGCTTTTATGAGAAAATGCAAATTGCTTGAACACCTTCCATATATTTAAAGCCTTTAAATAAATCATATTCCTAATTAATTAATCCTTCTAATTAATTAAAGTTCTAGTCCTAAGTAAGGCTCTAGCCATTTATTATTCAATTATAGGTGAAAATGTATATTGAATATACACCTTTATGACCAATATTGAGATAACACCATATTGTAAACAATGGAACACCATCCAAGTTTGAGCCTCAAAGATTCTATTCAATATACATTTAATTAACTACAACATACCCTAATTAATTATTTAATTCCAATTAATGAACTACATTGATA
Source organism: Hibiscus mutabilis (assembly GCA_019671005.1). Lineage (NCBI taxonomy): Eukaryota > Viridiplantae > Streptophyta > Magnoliopsida > Malvales > Malvaceae > Hibiscus > Hibiscus mutabilis. Next base: position 10,418,119 of record CM033742.1, read on the forward strand.
TTCAATTGTAAGTGTAAATATATTAAATATATTCATTAAAACCCATGTTAAGATAACACCCCATTGTAAACAATGGAACATCATCCAAATTGGGATTTAAAGTTTATATTTAATATACCTTTAATTACTACAATTATTTATCCTATTTAATTATTGAACCCTAATAATTAATTAATACTATATGATTAAGTCATCTAACAAATACCTCTATGTGCATTAACTTAAAACATGCATCACACAATTAAAATAATTGCATTTAAACAATTAAATAAACGACTAAATTAAAAATAGTTGGAAACAAAGCTTATTTTTATTATTGTAGGGACTAAATTGAAATAATTACAAAACCCAGGTGACCCAATTGAAAGGATTACAAATCTAGAGATTTAACTATGGGTATGGGGACTCAATTGAATGAATTACAAAGCTAGGGGCTCAATTATAAGAGAAATAGGGACTAAACTGAAAGAAGGGTAAAGCTTTAGGCCAGAACCATGAAAACCCAACAGTAGGGCGTAGATCCTTTGCCCGACCCGGATAAAGTGCACGGACCTCCCTCTGACCCAATGCCAAAACGGCACCGTTTTGAGTGGGATATAAATCCCTTGAACCGAGCCAACTCAGTCATTTGAGCTCACTTCCCTTTCTTTCCTCTTACTCACTCTCTCTTAAATAATCTCGCCCAAACATACAAAACCCGAAACACCCACCCCAAATGGATCGAAATACCCTAGTTTTGGATGAAGTTCATCCGTGTTCTTCAAGAACCGGATGAGCTTCAAACTTCTCGGTCAAGCTCCGCCACTCACTCCACTGCTCAATCCTCAACCACCCAACTCTGATCAAGTTCCGGTGTTCGCCGATCACCGGGATTCGAATCTCAGCCACCATAGGCGACGTAGGCTGCCACCTGGCAATTTTTATCCACCCGTTTTCCACCGTGCTCCACCGTCGTTCGAACCAAAAAAACTTAAAATAATACATTTCCCCCTTAAACGCTTAAATCTACTCCCGGTTCAATAGAACTTCATGTTCTCCCTTGACCTAGGTCTAGATCTACCCAAATCTGATAGGATTTACCCACTTCACCAGGCTAAAACTACCTGAACCACCTTCATTTTTGAATCCAACAGCCCCTAAATCACTCCGGCTACCAAGATGAGAACTCCAACCATCTTTATATTTTATTTTTCTATTTTTTTACATTCGAGCTAACATCACTTTATTTTTTGCAGGATTTAAAAATGAGAAGAATGATGCCTCGTGACGCAGCGGCTATGGCGATTCTGGCATTTTCTCTATTGTCTGTTCGTGTTCTCGATGACCATCGTTCAGCTATATAGTGGTAGTTCAACTCCTGGCGCGTCGGTTCCACTATCGAGGTAAGCCCATCTCTCCTTAATTATTATTTATGGTAACTAATTAATTCCCCTGACCTTCTCTCTCTTCCTTTATATAGGGGTCAAAGTGCTGACGTAAGCAGAGCCCGCTGGGCGGGAGAAAGAAAACCGCAATCCGTGGCTATTCTTTTAGGCCAATGAGGAGCTGCCACGTGTCACCTTATGGGCTGGAAATCTAGATATCCTAATTTTTGTGTTTGTTGGACTATAATCCATTGGATTTTGGAGGGAAATGAGTTGGCAGATTGTAAGGAAAATGGGAAATTGGGCCATGAAATTGTAAATGGGCTTTTAGGATTTTTATCATGTAAATGGACATTTATTGGATATTTTGGACATTTATTTGGGATATTTATTTATTTATCTATTGACCTTATTTATTTAATATACATATACCCCAGACAAAATACGAGCATTACAGCTGCCCCTCTTTGCTCATTGTCGTGGAACAGAAAGTGAGCAAAGACTGAAAAGACACAGATTTTGTTTAAATCTACTGGCTACCTTCTAAACTACCGAAGCTTGAAGTTGTTCTTCTCATTTCAAAATTCTTCAAACTTTTGCCGAACTGTGGAATCTGAAGTTGTTCTTATTATGAAATTCCTCATCTTCTAAGGTCCAGAATTACTCTTGACATTCTTCATCTCTTGAGGTTTGAAGCTGTTTTTCTTATTATGAAATTCTTCATCTTCCAAGGTCTAAAATTGCTCTTGTCATTCTTTATCTCAGAAGGTTTGAAGCTGTTCTTCTTATTATGAAATTCTTCATCCCTCTGTCGAACTATGAAATCTGAAGTTGTTCTTCTTATTATGAAATTCTTCATCTTTCAAGGTCTAAAATTGCCCTTTGAAGTCCTTCACTTTTCGAGGTTTGAAGCTGTTATTCTCATTATAAAATTCTTCATTCCTCACTGTTTTACTGATCCATCTTTCTATAAAGGCGCCGAATAAGTAAGCTCTTCTCATTAGGAACATCCCCACTCTTCAAAATGATAAACTCTTCTCATTAGGAGCTTTTCCTTCTTCATCAGGCGAGTTCTTCTCATTAGGAAATCTGTGGCAAATTCTTCTCATTAGGAATTCGTCATTCTTTGCTGGACAAATTCTTCTCATTATGAATTCTAGAGTGAACTCTTCTCATTAGGAGTTCTTCATTCGTTGCTAGGCGAACTCTTCTCATTAGGAATTCTGGAGTGAACTCTTCTCATTAGGAGTTCTTCATTCTTTGCTGGGCGAGTTCTTCTTATTATGAACTCTAAATTCTTTGATGGTTAAGCTCTTCTCACTGAGAACTCTAGATTCTAGAAATACTAATTCTCCTCACCTCTGGGGAACAATCCTGCAAAAAGAAACATCATCAATTAATTCAAATTCAATCTGAAATATCATGAAATATTTTCAATTTCTCGCTTGAAGCACTGAGTTCTTTGATGCCATTGCTTTTCTGTCTAAGGTATCTTGATCTTTCTATCTGAAGCTTATATGGGATCTCATCTCTTATTCCTCTTTATCTGTTGATCAATTTCTTCTGTTCTTGGAATGTATGTGACTGATTAAACCTAACATCTTCTTTATCTGCTCGTTGTTGATCTATTTGGACTTTCGATCAAGTTGCATTGATTTTTTTCTTTTTCTCTGTTCTTTTTCTCCTATTTTCTTTTCCTTTTACTCTTTTTCTTTCTTTTTCTTTATTTCTCTCTCTTTTTTGAATGATTGGCCCAAAAGCTTGATGTCTTCCGATAACATGCCCCACCATCTTATTTTGACAATTCTCGAGAAGTTTTCATCATTTCCAAATGTGTCAACCCAAAAGACTTAACATCATGCCTACAAGATTTATTGATGACCCGAAGGATTTAGGATTGTAATGCATTTCTTTTCCTATGCGAACAACCAAACATTTTTGCTGAAGTCTGCCTTTGCAAACATAGCTTTTGCTAAATCTGCCCTTTCAAAAAAGCATCTTGTTGAATATGCCTCTACACAAATGATGTCTTGCTGAAATCCACCTCTATAAGCGGCACATTTGTTAAAATCTGCCTTTGCACACGAAACCTCTTGCTGAAATCTGTCTCTAAAAATAGAATGTCTTGCTAAAATCCACCTCTATAAGCAAAATATTCGTTGAAGTTCGTCTATACAAACAGAATATCTTGAGATCTACCTCTGCAAACGGAATATATTAGAGAAATTCGCCTCTGTAAACGAAATATCATTGCTAATCTGCATCCGCAAACAAAAAAAAATCATGAATTAGTATATTTGCTTTCTCACAAACATGACCGAAATCTTTGCTAGATTTATTTCTCTAAGATGTATGCTTGCTCTTGTCGGCTTTTCTCCTCCAAGATTTTTGTTTATTCCTTACTAGATCTTTCTCTTCAAGATCTTCATTCATTCCTAACCGGATCTTTTTCTCCAAGATCTCTGCTCGTTCCTGCTTGGATCCACTTCTTCGAGGCTATAAATTGACTTTCACCTTTCATTGATTGAATTTGCAAATTCCTGCCAAAATATGCAAAAATGCTTTGAATGTATAAATTAGCATGCTCTTTCTTATAGATGCCTAACTATGTGATGCATGAATGTTGTCACTTGAGGACCACTTAGGCAAACTTTCATCCTCAGGGAAGCTCTAAATTTCTTCATAATGCCTTCTACTGACAACGTAACCCATCTCACACTCAAGTTCAAACTTCAAGATCTCTGCATGCTTTGCTCTAAAGTGCCTTTTCAAGTTTTTGACTTTAGATTTTTCTTTCTTCTTTTTCTTCTCAAGGTGCCCTTTCGGGTTTTCACCTCGATTTTTTCTCTTTTTTCTTTTCTTTTTTCCTTTTTCTTTCTTTTTCATCTTTTTTGCAACAATTTTTTCTTTTTTTTCCGTTCTGATAGAACTTTTTTTTGCCTTTATGGATTAAGTACATAGGCCTTTTTTGCTGCATCTCACCATGTATTTCTCACGATTTGAATACCGGGATCACTCTTTCCTTAGAAAGTCACTCTTGCTATTTCTTCATTCAACTTCTTTGACAAAATTCTTTCTCATAACTCTAAAAGAGATCATGATTCACTGTTGTTTCAGCTTGCAGATCTTGTCTGCCTGCATGACATATTCTTCTGTAATATACTTTTTGCACCGTTGCCACACTCCGGCTTGACCGTGACTAATATCTTTACTCACATTTGCCTTATTTCCTTGCTTTTGAATAGCAAACACCTTCAACGGATTGATCTGACTGCATCTTTACCTCTAAAAGAGGGCTCATGCTCTCTTTTGCCCCATAATTACTTGTGTCATTTTCTTACAGCTTTTGTTTGAATGTTACTGACACTCAGAGTTGCATCTTTTCTTCATCATACTTTTCATCATTAAACAAGTATCGAGGCCACCCCCTATTCTACCTGCACTTAAAGGATTAGTACATCATAGTAATACCCATGAAATCCTTTGCTTTCCTTGTATCTAATCAATTTATCTGCAAGGTGCTTGTTGAAAAGATAAGTGAATGGCTCAAAATATTATTTAATAGATTTGAGAGATTGGAATAATTTGATAAGTCATGGCAAACATGAGGAAACAAAAAAATCAAGATTAGGCCCGCTAAATATCAAGTGTAACAAAGCCTTTGAACCAAATTGAAAATATCAACTCCAATGTGACCCCTTCTAAATTATTAGACTTCTAGGACAAACATTTCCCGTATACCTAATTCTATCCCATTTAAGGTGACACTCTTCACCTCACTAACTCACCATGCCCCAATCCTTCCCTCTTTTCTGATCTCGATCAAGCATTAGAAGTCTAGAAGTCATTGAAGAAAGGTTAACCCTGATAAGCGGGGTGTATTCTGAAGACAAACTCATCTTGCTCCAATACCCGTGTATGGTCAAAATGGTCTTTCGAGGCTCGTAATGTAGGCTAGTCACTGTTGCAAAAGAAATGACATATAGGCCCAAATAAATGCTTAAGGGTGATGAAACCAATGATCATTTCTTCCAAGTGAAATATCATTTTTGCACTGATTTGAATATGTTCGGATGAAATGCTCCTTTTTCTTTTCTTTTCTTTTTTCTTTTTTCTTTTTTTCTATGGATCGCTCTAGACTGCCCATTTCTGGGTTTTTACCCTAGAGTTCATTTCCCTTCCTTGAAATCAATCTTTCATTGCTCCTTTAGATAGAGGCTTGTTTGAACGAAAGATCTCACATATATGTTTCTTTTGCACTTTTCAACTTTAGTGATTTCTTTGCTTCAACTTGATTCACAAGCTTCCACTATTTTCTTTTTCCTTTTTCTCTTTTTTGACTTGATCTGGAATATTCTTCTTCATTCGTCTTGCCCTTCTGGCTTTTGTGCATGATATATTCACTTTCGTTTCTTTTTCCCCTAATTCACAAGGCATTACTATCATGGCATGATCAGAACCAAACACTTTTCTTGTAGACAAATTTTCATCCTCTTTGCCCCCGTGTAGGGATGATCCTTGGTTTGGGTTGAATCCAAACAAAGTCATCACGCTCAAAGAATACAACAAATAATATTTTTCTTATTTTCTTTCTTTGTGAAGGGAAATGAAGGAATGCCAAATGTCCTCCCATACTTGGATATCTTCGAAGAAAAGTCGTCTTTAGGTGGAAGATGTTTTGGGTTATCAGTTCATTCAAAGACCTTAGCCAACAATGCTTGAGAGGCAATCCACTCAAAATTTGTATTTGGGATTTTCCCGTGATTCCTGAACACTCATTAATGTTTTCCAGTTGGTCTAAATAAAGTAGAAAAGAGTCACATTTCTGAAGTTGATCTCTGGATTTAATTCAAGTTCACTCTTACAATTAATATCTAGGGACATGAGAGAAATGTTGGTGAAGATATATACATATATGTATGGGAGAACAAAACAAACCCATAACAAAAAAAAAACAAACAAAATATTAAAAGAATCAAAGAATGCAAAATGTTTGCTATTTGAGAAATATGTAGGAAACAAGCATCATAAACAAATAAACTGAAATAGCCTCCCTTACAAAGGATCCCCAATGCTTGCGGGCAAAATCGATTGGGATAATTCAGGGTATTACTCTGCAATGGTCCTAAAATTGTAGACAAACCTCTCATGGTTCATTGTTGACCATTAATCAAGAAAGACCTGAGTTAATTTTGATCGTTTCACTTCTATCGTCAATTCTTTATTTTTTTTACCATTATGAAGACATGCCCATTCTTGTTCATGCTCTGATGCTCTCATTCTTTCTGAATAGTTTTTTTTAATTCTTTAGTGATCAAATTCCTCAATGTCACTCCAATGGTCTCTTTCCATATTAAGTTTTCCCCATCTTTAATATTTAAGGCAACCAAATGCTCCAAGTCCTTGGGCATTTTAAGTTCTTGAACTTTCATCAAGTTCATATTTAATTTTACAGAACCACCAGAACTTTGTGGGAAAACTTGCTAAGCCCCTGAACTGGCTGATATATCAACTAAAGATGATTACCCCACACTCAGTCATATCCTTCCCATGAGTGGTCGAACATTTGCAACCATGGCCTCACATTTTGAAATCATCTTAGAGCAATACAAAAGAGCCTTTGGGCTTGAAGTAACAAAGTTGATTTCATATACTACTTCAGAGATAATTCTTGCAAGTTGTACCCCCGAGACAGACTTCAAAACTCCAGACAATCTTGGAAGCATTCATTCTGGATCTCTAACTAACAAACTTCTTGATTTCCTCCATTAAGGGCCTACACTTCTTGGTAGCATATCTTGGTTCCCATGTGAAGCTTGCAAATATTATCAGGATCATAACTATGGGCCGATGGGCTTGACATCTTCTTCAACAGCCTAAGGGTGAGATACTGACCTTTGATAAGTCAAGGAAATAAGTCTAAAATGGGCATTCAAAATTTGCATTTATCCGAGGAATCTTCCATGATAGACCTGGTGAGTCAGTTGACATTTTCCTCTTATGACCTCAGGGAGTCTGATCATTGCATTCATTCACTTCTTTCTCTATTTTTACTTGACATTTTCAACACTTGTTTTCTGAGCAATCAAATTGCATTTCCTCCAACCAAGGGAGTACTTTTTTAAGTTACATATCTTAATAGCTGATCTTCAGTGTCAACTTCCAAAATCTTCAACTTCAGACATTTTTGAATTTGCAGTTTGAAAATGTAGCAATCTTCAATGTCTCAATCATAACTCACAATAGTCTTGACATTGTAACAACTTAATTAATGAGGCTATGATAATTTCTTATGAAGCCTCGAGCAATATATCTCAAGATCCAGTTTAATCTTTGAATCTCCACTGGCAGAAGCATCTGATCTTGGAGCATTCTTTGGTATAGAAAATATTACAGAAAATGCCAAAACATTACTCTAACTCTGATAAATTCTAGACTGCAATGAGTTATTCACAAAAGTTTGTCATAACATCTGTCCTTTCATATTACCTCAACTACTTTAGCAAATGATAGTATTCGATTGAACTGGCTCCTTACTTTTGGAATATAAATACCCAACCCTGATGAGACCAAAAACGTCAATGGGACCATTATCTGAAAGTGGTTTTGTATAGGGTAGAGCCACAAATTTGAATATGGCTTTGGATAAGAATAATTGCCTCCCTTTTCTAACTTAACTCTTTAGTCTCTTTGTCTTGTATTTGTATTCCGCTCCTCTTGCAATCAATTCCTTTGTGAGAAAACTTCTATCTTCAACTGACTTTGGCATTCATCACTTTAGAGAAAGACTCTTATACCCCTTGTCTCTGTTGGGATCATTATGTCATATGACTGTTGCTGAACCATTGACTGACAAAGCTTTTGGCCAAACTCCAGAACTTAAATTCATTCAGTCTTCCTATGCCTGTTCACTGAGCTTCCTTTATTTTAGCATTTTCTCAATTCACTAGTGCCTCTTAGTCAAGCATTCCACTGTTCTCATCATAACCCAAACTCGAGTCTTCTAGATTCTTTACAGATGCCCCTGGCTATATTGATCCGAACTTACTCATTTTTTATTTGGCTTTCATTTTCATTTTTCTCCCTTTTTTGACTTCTTTTTTGACTTATTTTTTTGACTTTTTGTCTTTTTTTTACTCTTTTTTTACTTTTTTTTGCATGTAGAGTCATTTCAGACTGAACCTTTATGTGAGATGAGTTTCTTTCTTGATCATCCATGTTGATATTTCATCTAGAACCTTTTCTTTCTTTACCTTTTTGATTCTATGCAAAGTGGTGGCTTGTATTCCATCTCGTTCTTGGACTAATCAACATTTCCCTTCATTTGATCGAAGTGATCCTCAATAGCCTTTATGACTATTCAACCTTAATAAATCTGTTACCCATGCTTTTCAAAACACAAATTTTAACCAATGCAATGTTATTTTAAAAAAAAACAATATTTTAAACAAAAGTGCAATATTTTATTTTGCATAATATTTAAATGTTGTAATGCACAAATGTACGAGGTATCGATTTCAAGAACTAGTCATTAGAACAACACCCATTTAACCAAAAGGTCGAATACAAAGAGAATACGATATGTACACTAGCTCCAGATCTTTTGGTTGATCACTTTTTTCAGCCTTTGAGCCAACATCTGTCTTGTTGCGATGTCAATATCAGAATGTTGTTACATGTTTATGACTTTATCGAACAAAATCTGTACATGCCAGACGATCCCCGCACTTGGCTCCTAAAGTTAATCATTTCACAACTATGTTTCTGGATAGCCTGGATTGCTGCCTCAACTTAACTTTAGTGTTTTATCCTTCATTGTGGTATCTTTTCGAAACTTACAAGCTGGTCTTTCAAATGTTGTACTGCGTTTTCTGATTTGGCCACTTTCCTCAGCTCCTCATATTTATTAAAGATCAACATTTTCCTTAATTATGTTATCCTTCGATAAATTCATCATTTGTGAAATTGGGATATCGCCTCTGAGTTCAAAGCTTTCTATTCTTCTGCAGGTTTAAAAATAGTCCTTGAATGCCTTTTCAATTTATCTGCTATCTATCCTCTTTCTGGTTACCATCACCTTTTCAGCTAATACATCTCATTTATCTTTGTAACTACCACTGACTCTACCTTGAAACTTGAACTATTGTTGTGCCTTGTATAAACCTTGTATCTTTTTTGACCCCCAAAAAGCCTCGTATTTCTCTATTGTTGGTGTTACATGTATCCTCCTGAAAAATGAATAATTATACCAGGCTTTAAACACAGGTCACGGCCCTAAACAACTATTGATCCATTTGACTGTCTAACAACAACGCTATAATTTAGAAATTTTATTGGAAATGACTCTTCATATTCCCACCCTATAGTTATCAAATTAAAGTTGGTTCTGGTAACTTTCATTATGCTCATAAATTTCTGGTACAACTTTGCATTAATGACACCTAACCTCCACGGATATTATCTTCGCTATTGTATTGAATCTTCTTGAATCATGTCCACAGTGACATATTGTCCCCCACTTATCTATCAGACCCTTCAGTTCTTATGACCACTGCCTATTCAGCTGATCCTTGAACCGATACCTCTCATGAATGCAGTATGATGCAACATTAATCGAATAAAACACACCCACACAAAACAAAAGAACAAAACAAAAATTGTGTCAGCATGGTGAATTAATATTGTAAGCAAAAATAATTGTTACAGAAAAAACAATTTATATTGCGTAAAATTAACTGGAGAACAGTTTATTTTGCACACAAGAATAACCAGAGAAGTGTATTTAAATCAGCAACACCTGTCCTAGGTCCCTGTCTAGCTCTAGTGGGGTAGGTTTCTATTTCAGCATATCGATTTCGATCTAGACTCTAGGTACCTGAACTATCGTTACTAGACTACAGTAAGACATCGATTCGGGAGTGTACGACCCCTTATAGCGAAGGCGTAACCTCACGGTGTATAAGGTTGGTATACTGGAAGGAGGGCAAAATTTCGATCACGAAGCTAAATAACTCACGTAAGATCATGCCTCACTCCCACTTAAGGGTGAAAAGCCCGGTAGAAGGCTTATGCATGAATGGCAGTTTATTTCACACAAGAAAAAGCTATATGCATTTTTCTAAAAATTCATCCAATAATTATGGAAAAAAATAAATTCTAATTACTGTCCTAAAATGCCAAAATGCCACATAAAATTAATTAGGCCTGACTCTCAGTTTTTAAACTCTCCGGCGGAATCGCCAAGCTATTGCGACCGCTTTTGAAATCGGGATGTGTAAAAATAGCCTGCCGATTGATCTTTTGGAAAATTAGGGTTTCTGGCCATTTTTAATTTAATCTTGAAAATTTAGGGTTTTCATATTAAATTGGATTTTCCCTTATTTATCCTTAAAAAATATTTTGGAGTTGCCACTGATCACTTCGAGGTAGACTGGACACTGGAAAAACAAACCAAAGATTCTATCTTAAAAATTAGGTTCGAGAGTTGGTTACGTGTAGGGAAGGATTAGCACCCCTACGAACACCCGTTATCGGTACCTTTAGTTTTACGTGGCATTTTGGCATTTCGAATAATTATTTTAATTTAATTTATTCATAATTATTAATTAAATTTAAATTCCGAATGCAGATATCCTTTTATAAGGAAATTCATTTTTATTCGAATATGAGATTAAAAGCACCCCGTTAAGTGGCACCCCTATTCATATTTAAAAATGAACTTCCAACATAAAAGGTTTTAATGAATGACCTTTTATTGTCTTGTCATTTTAAGAACTAACCTAAAAAAAGTTCTAATTAATTAATTATTTATACTATAAATATTAATTAATTTAATGGCTTTTATGAGAAAATGCCAATTGCTTGAACACCTTCCATATATTTAAAGCCTTTAAATTAATCATATTCCTAATTAATTTATTCTTCTAATTAATTAAAGTTCTAGTCCTAATTAAGGCTCTAGCCATTTATTATTCAATTATAGGTGAAAAATGTATATTGAATATACACCTTTATGACCAGTATTGAGATAACACCCCATTGTAAATAATGGAACACCATCCAAGTGTGAGCCTCAAAGATTCTATTCAATATACATTTAATTAACTACAATGTACCCTAATTAATTATTTAATTCCAATTAATGAACTACATTGATATTCAATTGTAAGTGTAAATATATTCATTAAAATCCATGTTGAGATAACACCCCATTATAAACAATGGAACACCTTCCAAATTAGGATTTTAAAGTTTATATTTAATATACCTTTAATTACTACAATTATCTATCCTATTTAATTATTGAACCATAATTAGAGAGCCTAAGCTAAAGACTCTAATAATTAATTAATACTATATGATTAAGTCATCTAACAAATACCTCTATATGCATTAACTTAAAACATGCATCACACAATTAAATAAATGACTAAATTAAAAATAGTTGGAAACAAAGCATATTTTTTTATTATAGGGACTAAATTGAAACAATTAAAAAACCTAATGCCCAATTACAAAACCCAGGTGACCCAATTGAAATGATTACAAATCTAGAGATTTAACTATTGGGTATGGGGACTCAATTGAATGAATTACAAAGCTATGGGCTCAATTATAAGAGAAATGGGAACTAAACTGAAAGAAGCTAAAAGCTTTGGGCCAAAACCATGAAAACCCAACAATAGGGCACAGATCCTCTGCCCGACCCGGATAAAGTGTGTGGACCTTCCTCTGACTCGGGGCAAAACGGCACCATTCCGAGCGGGATATAAATCAATTGAACCAGCCAACTCGGTCATTTGAGCACACTTCCATCTCTATCCTCTTACTCATTCTCTCTCAAATCCTCTCATCCAAACACACAAAACCTAGAAAACCCACCCCAAACGGATCGAAATACCCTAGTTTTGGATGAAGTTCACCTATGTTCTTCAAGAACCGGATGAGCTTCAAACTTCCTGGTCAAGCTTCGACACTCACTCCGCCGCTCAATCCTTAACCACCCAACTCCGATCAAGTTCTAGTGTTTGCCAGTCATTGGGATTGGAATCCCGGTCGCCGTAGGCAACGCCGACCACCACCTGGCAATTTCTGCCCACCCATCTGCCGTCGTGCTCCACTGTCATTCGAACCAAAAAAACCTAAAAAAATCTATTTCCCCCTTAAATGCTTAGATCTACTCCTGGTTCAATAAAACTTCCCGTTCTCCCCCGACCTAGGTCTAGATCTATCCAAATCCGGTAGGATTTACCCACTTCACCAGGCTAAAACTACCCGAACCACCTTCATTTTTGACTCCAACAGCCCCTAAAACACTCCAACGACCAAGATGAGAACTTCAACCATCCTTATATTTTATTTTTCTATTTTTTTACATTCGAGCTAACATCACTTTATTTTTTTTACAGGATTTAAAAATGAGAAGATTGATACCTCATGACGCGGCGGCTATGGCGATTTTGACATTTTCCTCGGTGTTCGTTCGTGCTCCCGATGACCGTCCATTCAGCTCCACAATGGCAGTTCAACTCCTAGCGCGTTGGTTCCACTACCGAGGTAAGCCCCTCTCTCCTTAATTATTATTTTATTTATTTATTTATTATTATTGTTATTATTATTTATGGTAACTAATTAATTCCCCCTGACACTATCTCTCTTCCATTATATAGGGGTCAGAGTGCTGACGTAAGCGGAGCCAGCTGGGCGGGAGAAAGAAAACCATAATTCGTGGCTATTCTTTCAGGCCAATGAGGAGCTGCCACGTGTCACCTTATGGGCGAAAATCTGGATATCCTAATTTTTGTGTTTGTTGGACTATAATCCATTGGATTTTGGAGGGAAAATGAGTTGGCAGATTGTAAAGAAAATGGGAAATTGGGCCATGAAATTGTAAATGGGCTTTTAGGATTTTTATCATGTATTGGATATTTTGGACATTTATTTGGGGTATTTATTTATTATTTATTTATCTATTGGCCTTATTTATTTAATATACGTGTACCCCGAACAAAATACGGGTATTACAAGGCAAGATGAAAAAAAATGAAACAATTTAGGTTATTTAGCTCAGGTTTTCTTTGGCAAACCTAATGTGATCCTTTTAGTTCGATTTCGGCTATGCCGGGCTAAGAGGGTAACATTATAGCTTTGAATGCCACAACTATTTAGAGCAAAAAAGGTACGAGTGGCAGCCATAGAATTCATTAATTATGCCTTAGTTTGGTGGGACCAACTAATGTTGTATAGGAGAAGAAACAGAGAAAGGCCTATTACAACTTGGCACGATATGAAAAGTATCATGAGGAGGAGATTCATTCCTACACACTACCATTGAGATCTTTTTAACAAGCTCCAGAATTTGAAGAAAGGCAACCGAAGCGTAGAAGACTACTACAATGAGATAGAGGTTGCAATGATTCGAGCCAATGTTGATAAAAACGGAGAAGCAACCATGGCCAGATTCTTAGTAGGACTTAATCGAGAGATTGCCGATGTGGTGGAATTGCAACACTATATTGAAATCGATGAAATATTACATATAGCCATAAAAGTTGAACGACAACAAAAAAGAAGGACCATAACTCGGTCTAACAATACTATTGCCTCTAAGTGGAGTCAAAACAACTTTCAAAAATCTACAAATTAAGGAAACAACTGAAACTTTAGAGCCTAAGTAGTCTGAAGAGGAAACCGGTCATGGGAAGCAAGCAGCCAATAATGAGCGCACAAGAGACGTTAAATGTTTCAAGTTCCTTGGAAGATCATATTGCGAATCAATACCTCAACCAAAACACGATACTACTTTTGGACAATGGTAAAGTTGAATCTGACCATGAGGAAAAAAAGTATACGAGCAAGAGGAAGAGGAGATTGAACTTGCTGTTGATGGAGTGCTTTTAGTGGTTAAATGACTTCTTAATGCATAAATGGCCGAAGAGGAATATGTTCCATACTCGGTGCTATGTAAACAACAAGGTATTATTCATGATAATCAATGGTGAAAGTTACACCAACGTTGCTAGCACTATCTTGGTGGAAAAGTTGGGCGTAAAGACTTTGAAGCATCCGACACCATAAAAGCTTCGGTGGTTAAACGATGGAGGAAAATTAAAGGTCACCAAATAGGTTCTAATTACATTCTTAATTTGAAATTATAAAGATAAAGTTACGTGCGTTGTTGTGCCCATGCATGCAAGCCATATATTCCATAAAAGGTCGTGGCAATATAACAAGCGGACCATACATCATTGCTTCACTAATCATTATTCTTTCAAGCATGAGGGGAAGAAGATCATTCTTGAACCATTAACTCCAAAACAAGTGCAAAATGAACAGATTTTGGTGAAAAAGAGCATAGAAGCTTGGAAGAAAGAACCGACCAAAACTAAGCCTGAGGAGGAGGAGACCAAGAGGGCGAGTTCTTATACCAGCCATGAGATAATTTGGGAATGTCTTTTGACACACCCTATGGTCAAAACTAATTGTTCTAATGCAAAATAAGAAGTTTTGCCTTCTTTTGATATACAGGTCAGAGATACTAAGGAGAGCATACAATGGAGTGTAGAAAGTAAGGATTTGGTTACCCTTATAGCAAAGACATGTCCAGAAACAAGGGGCTTCGATTTGAGGACAAATCACCCTAAAGAAAGGGGATGTTGCAATCCAATTCAGCCACCTACTCTTGTTCATCATACTTTCATCTTTAGTCATAAAGATGGATGTCGGGGGATCTTTACTTTAACATTCTTTACATTTATACATTACTATTAATCTTAATTATGTATGTTAGGAGCATATTCGTTTATCATATCATTCATACCATTTATGCTCATATCAGGATTATGCATTACATATTAGGATATCATAACTTGTTTCCATTCATTATTCCTTATGTTTTACATATTATATGATGATCATGCATATCTAAGTTTATGTCAACCATATCTTTCTTTTACATTATTTACTATCTTATATTATAAGTATTGATTATGTTTGTTTATTCTTGTTTGAAGGTTATTATTTAGCTCACACAATCAAGTGGATTATTGAAGGGCAACTCACCTTAGCTTAAATCATTCAGAACAAGCTCTAATTAGCTTTAATGAATTCAAGGACTTAGAGGAAGGATTCTAACAGCTCCACACAGCTCATGGACGTTCATGTCAGCTCAAGAGAGCTCAATAAAGGAGATAAAGTTGATCAGCTAAAAACTAGCTCAGCTCAATCAGCTAGTAAGCTAGCTCGACTAGCTCAACTTAGCTTAAGGGACTTAAGGCAGCTCAACACCTCAAGAGACATGTTCCCTTCCAAGAGACATGCCCTTACCTTTGGAGGAAAACAAATGGGCGGCAAATCAAATTGAGGAAAGACTTGAAATGGGTGACAACTTCATTTTAGAGGGAGAAACCAATGGCCGAATGGTTATCAAGCGTTTGGAGGGAGACACAAGCAATAGACGAATAGATAGAATATTTTTCGGCCAAACCCCTTGTAAAACTATAAATAGACCATTCTATGGCATTTGTAAAACAAATCATTTCTTTTAATTAAATCATATTTGTGAGGTTTTCTCTCAAACTTGTTTTTTAGAACTTTATCGACTTAACAAGCTTGCTTGTGGCGTCACCCTTTCTTTGATGCTTTGGGTTCCTAGTTCTCTAACTAGTGGGTCCAAGTCCTTTGGTTGAAAGATCATATAAGGTTCAGGTCTATACTTTGTAGTGTAGGTTCTTCTTTGATCCTAAACCTTTTTTCTATCTTCACTACCATCATAAACACTATCACCTTTTATTTATACCATTTCGAATTCATCACCAACTTTATCCTATCATTTCCTTTCATTTCATACAACTTTCTACACACCATTCTGCACCTTTAAACTATTTCCATTATTTCTTATTGTTAGCATTCAGAATCACTTACTTACTTGCATTCAAGGTCAGAAACAATCAAGCGAGCACTCTACATCAACAAGACGAGAGTTAGAGCGTATCAGGCCCTATGGCTTGTATTGTAACTCATATTTTGGATTTTAATATAGTCAAAAGCTTTTATAATATAATTTTAAATGGAGCTCCCTTGTAAACGTTTTCAAAACTATTATCTATGTTTAAGCTTCCTTGTAATCATTTTCAAAACTATTATCTATGTTTAAGTTATTGGACTAAATGGTTTTCATGGAAATTGGATTGTGGATTAGACTAAACTAGGTTGAAATTTTATGGTAGTGGTTTGGGCTTGAGGCCCAAATATGACATTCGGACTGAGGGTGTTACATTTAGTGGTATTAGAGACTAGGTTTAGTCGGTTCTAGGATAGCCTCATGGTGGTTAGGAGTCATGGATAGGTGTGTAGTGAATACTAGACCTTGACTTAAGTTTGTACTCTTCTAAGACTGGAATTTGGATGATGTGCATTGAATTCTTGTGTGTCATCGTTTACGATATTGAGATAGTTACAATCATAGTCGTGAGGACCGAGATGATGGATGAACTTCTTAAGATAATGATTCTGGGACTAAGATTATCCTAGAAGTTAAGGAATAGATCACGAATAGATATAAGAGTTGAAGGTGTACCCTCTTCTTATCACTTGAATAATACTTGAGGTTGACAGATTTATGGACCCACACATTCATACATCCATATTGAGATCACATAAGGTACTTTGGTTGAGGACTTAGAGTTTTGGGGTACGAGTGATAAGCCCCCTAATGTGTTTATAGACAAGGGATATTGAGGATTCTTGATTGAAGCTTGGGTTTGGGCATCTTTAATAGACTCGGTAGAGGTGTCGTTTTGATAAATAGATATGATTTTGGACATTGGTTGGTTATTCGGGCATAAAGCTAGCTTGAGATGTCAAGCATAGTGCTTGAAGCTTCGGGGTTCTGAGGGAACCAAACTTTTGGTAATGAGAATAACGAAATGCTGCCTTTAAAACAAGATTTCAAATTTGATACGGCGGGTGACACCGGACATGTAGTACCCAAAAGTTTGGTCTAGTGGAATGTTAACGTTGAATACATTTTAATACCATGATCTAAATTGTAATTTTAAATTAAATAAGAGATAAAAGACCAAAGGAAAAGAGAGAAAGTTTGAGTGCTCAATTCTAATTGGACTAAATTGTAAAGCTTGGAATAATGGGGGATTGCATGCTAAAGAATTTTTAGGATATGGTCCATACACATGTTAATTATGAAATTGAACATGTGGACCTGCTAAGTAATGGAGTGAATGTATTATCTCCTTCATTCTCCCTAAAATAACTGAACAATCAAATGAGAGAGAAAATATGAGCTTTAGCTATGAAAAATTTATGGAACTAAGCCTAGCTTGATTTAAGTTCCTTGAATCCTTGTTTGAGTAGCTTAAGGAAGAGGGTATGTATTATCATCCTATCATCATTTCTTTTATTTAAAGTTCAATTCGAGAATTAATTATGAATCTATTATATGTTATGTGTTATGAGATTGTTAGAGAATCATTCATGTTTCAAATCTTCCATAGATCATTCGAATAAGTTGTGCTTTGAATTTAAGCCATGCATGCAGTTTGTTAGAATGTTTATACATTCTTTAGTGAATTTTGATTATGTATTCATAATGTGATAAAGCTATATGAATGGTGAATATGAAGAATGAACCATAAATTTGTGAATTTGTAACATAGTTTAAAATGTTAAGTTGCTGGATGATGAATCTAAAACATGTTGAGATAGACTAAGTGCTTGAATGAGTTATTGTTTGATTTGGAAGTTTGAAATTGGTTACACTGCTTGTTAGTATCGAATTGAGGACTGTTATGGTCTAAAAAGAAATTGTTATGGTTGTTTTAGTGCATTGAAAGGGGTTGATTTGATAAACTGAAAGATAAACTATTTTGGGAACAAAGTTGACCATTTTAGAAACGTTTTGACAACTGAAAATGGATAATTTTAAGGAAAATTTTAGGGGCTGCTTTGTGAAAAAACTTGGGACTGTTTTATAAGTCAAATAGGATGGTTTTATGATCCAATGAACTGATTTTATAAACTGGAAAATAGGGACTGTTTTGTAGCTAATGGGCAGCTTAGTATAAAAATTAAAGTTATGAACTGTTGTGATTTGAAACGGTTCTTAGTGAAGTTAGATTGTTGGAAATGAGACATTTTTTTAGTTGTTAAAAGATAACATGTCAATTTGAATACTCCTATGAATTGAAGTAGTCGCATGTGAATGTTTTGGTGCTTGCATGAATTGCATTTCATGGCTGAATTCTTTTAGAAAAGGCTTCTTATTCTTGTTTTCTTATAGAGCAAGATCAAGTGGAAAAGAAAGGAACTAGGATAAAGCAAGGCTACGGAGTTTCAGTCAGAAATTGTTATTAAGGATCGTAACTAGCAGATAATAAACTGTGAGTGTAGTTTAAAGTCTCGGGATAGGTCTGAAACCTTCTCGAGCATCTTTTACTTGCTCAAATTATATTGTCTAAATGATTATGCTAGACTATGCTTGATTCTAAGCTTGGGACGGAGGCAAGTACCTAATTGTTAGGTATTATGCATTACATAATGTTTGACTAAACAATGCACTATGATTGAGAAGTATAAATGTTTCTATGTGCTATGATTGAGAAGTATATATATTTCTATGTATTATGATTGCAAAGTATATATGTTTCTATGTGCTATGATTGAGAAGTATATATGTTTCTATGTGTTATAATCGAGAAGTATATATGTTTCTATGTGCTATGACTGAGAAGTATATATGTTTCTATGTGCTATGATTGAGAAGTATATATGTTTCTATGTGGCATGATTGAGAAGTATATATGTTTCTATGTGTTATGATTGAGAAGTATATATGTTTCTATGTACTCTGTTTGAGAAGTATATATGTTCCTATGTGCTATGTTTGATTCGATAATATTTCCAGATCGAAAACTATCCATTCTTGAACATGTTTAATAGTAGACCATGTTATACTATTAATTGAGTAAGATAGAAGATGTATTAATAAATTCATATGACTTGAATATATGTCTAATATGAAAGGATGATAAGCTCAATTCAATTGGCTATAAGAAAGTGAAATTATGTTCAGTTCAGATTATGATAAGAAGTGATAAGTTATAAGTTTGTATCATGTGATTATATGAAAGTGGAACTATGTTCATATCTGAGTTATAAGATATGATTACTTGATTATTTAAATAAGGAGTTATGCTCAATTCCGATTTGGATATTATAATTTATGATTATAAAGCCTTGGTTTTGAGTCAGTCGTAGGTATAATTGGCATTCCATAGATTCCATAGAGCTCGTGTTTAGGGTGGACTATGGTCATGGGCTATGGCCCTTATGAGGCAACAGTAGGAGGGAAGTATGTTGGTCACTTGGCGATAGTAGGAGGGATTGACCGGTACTGTGGTACCATCTTATATGGGCGACAGTTGGTTAGGGATTCATGTACCTAGGCTGTAATTCGATTCTCAAGGCTACGGTAATGAGAAAGTATGAGATTATAAGTTTAAATTAATGAAGAGTTGAAATAACTTGTTTGAAAGTAACATGATTATAAAGAAATTGAGTATTCTCTAATGTGTGCATTTGCTTCGAATGAAAGGCTATGTTAAATTAAAATAATATAATTCAAGCTGATTTAATGAATAATCTTAATACTCTGTGTGACAAGAGCTCTATATCTATAAAATGATATGGTTGTAATCTTATATGATAAATATTACATGCTTAAAGATGTGTTATGTATTACACCCTTGGTGATCAGTAATTTAAGCCTATGATATATTGTGTTAAACACCTCTGGTGTTAAGCATTCTATGCGTATATTACGCAATGTTTGCTATATTTTATAGCAAGTAATACTTGTTCTTGATATTCTATGCTCGGTAACTCATTTGATAAGCAATGGACAAGTAACTTATGTATTGATAGATTGTAACTTGAATTCTCAAGGCTATGTTAAAGTTAAAACAATGATACATGCAACCTAATTAATTATATTTTGATAACTTATGAAATAAGAACTTCATACCTTATTGTATTGTGTTTGATAATTACATAATAAGAAACTTATGTTAATGATATACTACGTTAGATACTCTATTTACTAAGTAACAATCACTTATATATCATCTTTGTGTAACTTAATACGAAAAAAGTTGTGTGTCATCTGTAAATAGTTAATCAAATGGTTAGTCCTTGATTTGGTTTAGAACTTTACTTGACTCCTAAGAATATGTAAAAGTAAATATTGAAACTACAAGTTAAACCAATTCACTATGTTTGATGAATAAAGTAAAAGTATCTATGTTACTATGTTTGGTAACTATCTGACAAGTAGCTATGTTATGAAATATTATATATGATAAAATGAGTGATAGATATGAATTCTCTTAAAATGTTATGTTTAATAATTCTTGTAAAAAACAAAAATAAGTCAAGGATATGCTAAATTTGATAGCTTATAATAACAAGAAATTTGATACATGATTTGTTTAACTAATAAATTATTTGATAAGTAGAAATCATGTCTATGTTGCACTATGATTAATATATGTTTAATTTTTATGAGTCAAGTAACCCATGCCGGTAATATGTTATGTATGAGATCTTAATTGATGAAAGATTCAGGTTATTTATGGATACGCATGATAATTTACATTGGATGGGTAATGTATACATGAGTGGAATCAATGATATATTGCAATGATTTGTATAACAAATGTATATATGTCTTGTTGAGTATCTAAATACTTATGTCTATTCGGTGCCATATGTGTGCAAATGTAAATTGTATCATGTTGAGTATCTATGTATTTACACTTAATTACATATGTATATAAATTCATATGTGCCTTGCCGGTTATCCATGTATATATAAGTATGTACTTTGTTGAGCATCCATGTATATGTGCTTACTCGAATTACCGATATGTATAAATGTGTATGTTTTGTTGAGTATCCATGCATATATGTATGTACTTTGTTTATTCAATCAAGTATGTTGTATCCTTGTTCGAATGTCTCACTCTAAATTGGTTAACTTCTTGCCCAAGACTAGAATTATATATATGATTGATAAATATTGGTGCAAGGATCGATTATTGTTCTATGATTTATTTTGCTTTAATGCTACCTCACTAAGCAATTGCTTACCTTATTTTCTTTCGTTACCTTCCAGGGAAAATTACGTCTTCAATTTTCTCTTAAGCTTGGACGTTCTCACAAGAACCTTCGAGTATGATCTGATTTTATATCTCTAGAACTCCTAAGTGGTGGCACTTAGTTGATAAGCATACATAGTGCATTTGGCCTTTATTTTGGATATATTTGTATATAAGTTTATTTTAATCTTCCAGTGATGTAAAGGGCCTTTAATTAATTCTTAGCTGCTTACCATATGAATTATAAATGTTAGTATGTCGTATGGTTGCTTAAATCTCTAACCGTGCTTTAGGTTTCTGGACCACCTTATTGATATGAAAGTAAGCTTGCATATATATATATAAGTATACACGTAGTATCATGTGATAAATTCTGAAATGTTAAGATAACTAGTTTAATTAGATTATTGGCTAAATAAGAAATTTTCTGATAGCTATGGTATAAGTATGGTGGTTACTGATAGTTATATGTGTTCAGATCTGATTGGTTAAATATGCTGATTATGATACTCAAAGAATTTCTTGTTGGTTAGATATGTTGGACATGTTAAATGAATGATTGTTTAAGGGCTAGTCTAAGATAAGCACATTACCTGAAGTTTTGCCTCTACGGATTTATACTTATAGCTGATTATACCATGTGATGTTTATATGGTAATCTTGATAACAAGTTTTGTATGTATATGAGATAAACTGGAAGCACCAGGATTGATAATCTAGTTTTCTATTTTACCAAATAATCTTAGACCTTAATCTATTGTTTTAAGAAAGGTTAGAAGTAATACACAATCTTTATTTATGAGAAGAATCTTTGTGTGAATAGATAACCTTTTTAACAAACCTTGAAATCTGAAATGAAAAGAATATAAGGATATGTTATAAGCTAGTGATTCATGTATAATGCTTAATATATGTATAGTTGATACATGTTCTAAGGCTGAGGCTTGATCTTTGAATTAAAAAAAATTACCCTGAATTCTATTCGTATGCTTATTTGTGCTAAGTCGTTGAATCTTTGTTTCAAGGTTTCTTATTTTTTTTAAATGTTTGTTCTTTAACACTTCCTAATTCAGTTTACTCCTAAGTCGGGTTAGGGGTGTTACAGGACACAACTAGAAAGTTCGTAAGGAGAGTCATGTCCCTCAAGCAAATGACTTCGATAAAGAGTACATCTCAGATATTAGAGACATGAGCCTTCTGAGAGATAACAAAAGCTATTCTGAGGCCTTCTGACATATCTCACACGACTCCAGTAGAGAGACTTCGTCAATATGGACCTAAGGACTTCAAAAGTTTGAGTGAGTATAACCCAAACAAGTTAACCAGTAATTAAAAGAGACTTAAAGAATTATAAGGCAAATTGAAGGTATCCTAGGGATGACCTCGATTGCTTTGTCGCCCTTCTTAAGGGTAATGCCCATGAATGGTGGAAGACTGTAAAGTTGGGACTGCAACTTGGGATTTCTTCTTGAACAAGTCTAAGAATAAGTACATTAGTGAGGTTCACATGGATGAGATGAGAGACCAGTTCATGCACCTAGTTCAAAGAGACCTATTAGTATTTGAATATTAGCAAGATTTTTCTATATCTGAGTATATATGCCCAAAGTTCGTTACCACTGAGAAGTTGGGGTGTAAAAGTTTTATAAATGGATTAAAGATTGACCTTTAGATGCATATGATGGTGGGTCCTCTTGGGACTTTCTCAGAATTAACCACTGGTGCGGAGGTACTTGAACAACTTTAGGGTACAACATCGAGTTAGATTAAAGACCCTATGGGTCAGACTTTGGGAACTTAGGACATCATAGGTCCTTTTCAGGCTCTGTCTAGGAGGTTTTGTGCTTAGATTAGGGTTCAAAGAGAGTTACTTTAGATCAACTACCGAGAGTCAGTCTAGGATCTAAATCGTGGGTTCATAGAGATTTCTTGACTTCTACTTTTGAAAGAAGTATTGATGGTTCGACCAGAGCGTCTCTTTCACCAATTTTTAGTATTATATTGACATCATGTTGGAGTGTGCCTCTTGCTATGTAGGGTCTGCTTTAGGTGCCAGACACCAAGTTCTATGGTGAAAGACTGTCTAGTCATAGATGATACTACTCTAGTTCAGTCTTAGAGTTTGACTCGTCCTTAGTGGGACATTAGAGGCAGTGCTAGTGCATCATCTTGATACCATGGTAGACGTACTATGAGATCTACTGCTAGAGCCTACGCCCGAACCATTGCTTAACAGTTTGCTATTCAGACCAGAGATGATAATTTATTCGTTGATGATATGTCATGTATGGTTGTTTTCTTTAGTTACAGTTGTTGCATTGATGGAAGTTTGATTTCTCGTTCGTACAATAGTATTGATTCTCGACAAATAAGTGTTGTGGTAAGATCTAGAGGTTGATGCCGAATTGATTAATTTGTCATATTTGTAAGTGCTAGTAGGTAAAATTTTACCGTTGATGGTGGTAGGGATTGAGACTAACTGTCCCCATGGACTTGTTAGATTTACTCTCTCTAGTTAGTGGATGTTGTCTCGTGTATGGTTTGGTTGGTTGAGCATGATGTATGCTTTAATTTCGAGTGAGAGTCTCAAAACTTTATGGTTTCGAGCTAATCAAGTTTTTGGTAATGTACATGGGGAACCATTACCTCCCTAGTGTGATTCCATGTTTTGGTGATGTTATATCAAGGATGGCTTAGTAAGTTATAAGAAATTCTAAACCCACGTAGCAGATACGAGGGTTGAGAGTCTGAAGCTTTAAAGTTTGCAAACAATTAAGAGTTTGTTGATGTGATTTTAGAGGAATCATCGGTTTTACCTCCTGACTGTAAGTTGAATCCTTGATGGAGGTATTGATGAGTTTGACGTCAGTGTTCATTGCCCTATAGTATGTTATCGATTGAACTTTGAGAGTGATGACTCATTTGTAAAGTGGGTCGAATACGGGTGTCATTGTTGAATGTTCATAGTGGGACGTACATGTGTTGTTGTTAAGAGTTTTATATCAAAGAGTTTTGTATAGAATGTTGTGATTCGTCGAGTAACTGCGAAGGACTGTTACCCATTTTTCTTTGAAGTTGATGACCCTTTGATCTTTTGACGGGTTCTAAGGATTGTGTATGATCATTAAGAATTAGAGTGTTATGTGTTAAATCTTTTTGCTCTATTGAATCGGTTGAAGGTTGTTTTCACGTATGGTAAGTCAGTATGTATTTATCAAATTAGTGCATCATAAATGTGGTTTATAGACTGTGATTCTGTAGAATTGGAATCGAGATTCTTGTGTTGCATCAGACCTTGCTAGAATAACCGTTTGAGCCCTCGAGAACTTGTTAGAACTTCAGCATCCGTTCGTTAAAATTATGTTGTTGGTTTGAGAAAGAATGTTCGATTCTTTGATGATAGCTGGATGGACCTTAATCGCTAGTAGAGTTCGTATGTGGTAACCATTTTTGATTAGAATCAAGTGGCTTGAATTGTGGGGTTGTGTGACTCTTCTGTTGGATTTTGTTGAGTTAAACCGAATTCAAGTAAAGTATGATGCTAAGTTTTGTCTTGGGTGACCAAGTTAAAGAACCTTGTTAATGATCCAAGATAGATCGATGTTAGTGATCGGTCGTTAGAAGTTTTACGTATCCTTGAAACGTATAGGAAATCGAGTAAGTAATAATCAATAGAGTTTTTCGTAGTACATCTTTGAGAGGTGTAACGTCTTGGATGCAGGTGAGATTTGATTCAAGAGTTTTTGGGCTGCGAATAATGGTAGAGAGGACTGGATTGGCGACTTACTATTAAGTATTGTTCCCCAAAATCAGATGAGTTACTTGTGTCAATCCTTAGACAATACCAGTCAAGTTTGTCCCACGTTATCCCAAATTAGGGATCAATATGAGTGATTTTTGGTTATTGGGAATAAATTGTTAGGATTCTTGAGAGAAGAGTTGAGAAATTTGATGTTAAAAGCTTCGATTAGGGAAGTTTTTACAATGACCTCAGAATCGAGGTGGACATGTATAAGGCGGAGGAATGGTTGGACTGTGATGGTTGCATTTTCTTCCTTCGTTTAATTTCAAGGACAAATTTTCTTTTTAGGAGGGGACAGTTGTAATGACTCGTATTTTTGAGTCAACAATTGAGTGTTGACCCAATTCTTGGGCTGGATAGCTTAGTTGAAAATCTAGATTTATTAGGTCAAGTTTGGCCCAAAAAGGATGTCTTTTAAGAGTTGAAAATATCTTGTATGATGTGTGGCTAGAAATAAAGTTGTATAATTAAAGAAAAGTTGGTGTAAAGGACAATGTAATTAAATGGGGGTAAAGATAAAAAGTTGTCATATTTATCTTTCTCTACACATGGGAGAGAGAGGGGAAGATGAGTTCTCTATTTTCTCTTATGTTTCTCTCTTGCTCTTGGTTTTAAAGTGGAAAGGTATGGTTTTTGAGTAAGATTTCAAAGAGGATGATTAGAGAGAAAAAGATTCTAGAGAGCTTGAAGATCATAAATCATCCTTTTGTTCATATGGAAAGCAAATGAGATGGATTTTTGTGAGGGATGAAGTGTCGAAAGAAAAGGTAAGAACTTTTAGTCTCAAGAATGCTTATTTGAGTTGTTTGATGATTTGAAAGTTGTAGTTATGATTCTTGGTGACCTTTTGTTGTTTATATGTTTTGGGTTTGTTAGAAAATTCCATGAAGATAAGGGTTCATCAAAGAGATGAAAGTAAGGAAAAAATATGGAGAAAACTAGACATTGAGATGCAATTCGGGATTTCTTGCTAAAGGTTAGTACACTACAGACTTCTTTCACTTCATGGGCATTATAAATTTGATTACTTTGTTACTTGATTTGATGTTTTAGTTGTTTGGGTGTTTCGAGACCCTTTTAATGGCATAATTTGGGTTTCATGTTAATAACTTGTAAAAATGATAGTAAACCACCCTAAATACTTCTATAATATGTAAGAGGAGATAAAGGCTAAAGGTTATGTTTTGGGGGCATGGAAAGTGATTTCTCGAGCCTAGGAAGCCATTTTTGGGCTTTAGTATCGGTACACAGGGAGCCCGTACTGGTACCCTCGTGTTCTGGGTTTAAGAACATTGTTTCATTAAGATAAACTACAAAGGGGGTACTGGTACGATGTTTAACCTGTACTAGTACGCCATGTAAAGCGGTATTGATACGGGTTAACCTGTACTGGTACGAGAAGGCTGGATAAATTCTAGTGAGCTAATTTTGTATTGTGAGTATCGATACCCAAGTTATCGTACCGATATGCGAGGGCCAATATCAGTGCCCACTAGACAATCTGCCTAAAAATTTGACTTTGAGTTCGAAGGGTTGATCATTCGAGAACGATGGTCCAATGGGCTTCTAATGTGGTAAAATGATTTGCAAAATAGAGAAATTGAGATATCACTCTTTTATACGATCATAATGTGTAATAACTTGGTAAAACCTTGGATGACTTGTTGTAATAGCAACCATAGGAGATCCTTAGTGGATCGAGTGATATTGTGTACCGTATGGTAGTCGTGTCTTTGTTGTGTGCTATATTGTACACCTTGCTTGGTTGAGTCACCTTTGATTGTTGGTATCCATATACCAAGAGAGCGTGTTGCAACACCATGAGATGAGACGCTGAATGTATGATCCCGAGGTTGTGTGACATCAGGCCTCATTCGAAGATACTCGATGAGAGATGCCGAGTATGGGTGTACATTCCTAACACTGTGTGACATCGGGCCTCACCCAGAGAGATTATGTTCCCGAGGTTGTGTGACACTGGGTCTCACTCAGAGTGTACGTTCCTGAGGTTGTGTGACACCAGGCCTTACTCTAGGTGTATGGTATGATGCTTATGATTGTTGTGTGAGATTTGATGCACCTATAGATTGTTTTGCTACATGTTTAGGTGACTAAAGGTAGCGACACATGTTGATGTATATGCCTTGCCATCATCTTTAGCTGCATGCTTATATTTATGATTTGCATGAAGCATGGTAGAGTGGAAGTGTATCCACTGAACTTGTTATCTCAGTGTTAGGAATAGTTGTTTCCGTTCGTAGGTTAGTAGATTAGCACGTTGCTTTGGAGGAGCACTATCGGAATAGGATTTCAGCCTCCCTATAACTTGTATTGTAACTCATATTTTGGATTTTAATGTGAGTCGAAAGCTTTTATAATGTAATTTTAAATGGAGTTCCCTTGTAAACATTTTCAAAACTATTATCTATGTTTAAGTTATTGGACTAAATGGTTTTTATGGAAGTTGGATTGTGGATTGGGCTAAACTTGGTAGAAATTTTATGGTAGTGGTTTGGGCTTGAGGCCCAAATGTGACATCCGGGTCAAGGGTGTTACACCTAGTGGGTCTAAAACCCATGACCTAAGGGAATATGAGGGAACAAAGATGAGCAGCTTGGCCAACCGGCCAAATGTGCTTGCTCAATTGTATATTTAATCATCTAATGAATTAAACGGAAATAAAGACGCTAAACTTTTAAAATTTTAACATCAGTTAATTTCAATCAATGTAATTACCAATTTAATAATGTTATAAATATTTTTTATGGTGGATATTCATGTATTAAGGTAGATTTTAATGTATTTTATTATTAGGTTTAATTTCCATTGAAATTAAGGTTTTCTTCTTATGCCTATAAATATAGAGTTTGGAGAAAACATTGTACACAATCCTACATTGAGAATATAATAAAAATTTATCTCGTTCTCTTTATTTCTCTAGTTCTTATTCTTGCTCTTTCTTACTTTATTTATAACACATTATTAGCACGACGCTCTTTCGATCCAACTCTGCACTTGCTGGCCCTACCGCAAATAGAAGCACCAAAAATAGAGCGATTGTCACAACCCTTACCTTTGCCAACCCTACCAATTTCCCTAGGCTATAATGAACCTCAACTTTTTTTCCTTTTACATTTGTTATATATATATATAGTTAGGTTTTTTTATTTGTATAATTGGTGTTTTGATTTTTAAGGTTCATCACAAGGAGATCATGATGAAAAGCTGTGATTATTTTATGGGCCCGTGCAGTTCTTTGTTAGAGTAAATTCGATACTTATATGTTCTATGATTTCACAATTTTATATTTTAGATTTTTAATTATTCTTGGAGTTTTAATTATAAATTAGTTGTTTAATTAATTAATTTATTGATTTTGCTTCATTCCCTAAAATGAATGCGAACATGATAATCACTATATGGTTAGTGAATAAAACTCAGGTATGTTAATGTTTCAAATTAAATTGAAATTTTGTGGTCAGAGTATCACTGATGAGGATATGTTAGAAAAAATACTCCACTTTTCACACAAACAATGTTGTCCTGCAAACATAATATCGTGAAATAGGTTTTAAAGACCTATTGGCTCCGCTTCATTCCCTAAAGTGAATGCGACATTTTAAAGCAGAAAGAATGAATATCACATTAGCAATTGTGATCGCGATTAAGGCTATAAATATAGACATGGACAAGAAGATCATTTTAAGAATGCTAATACCCACCATAACTGGGATTATAAGGATGGCAAGAGTGGTAAAGATCATATTAAGAATGTAAAATCTTTATGTTATCAATGCGATGCTACAAACCATTGATCTCGTACTTGTCATACGCCGAAGCATTATAAATCTTTATCTACAACCATGAATGATAAAGGAAAGAAAATATAAATAAATTTTGTTTGCGAAAATAATTATGGCTTTGTTGGTCCAACTCACTTGAATGTTGTTGATTTCTTCATAACCCCTGAAGGGAATAATTCGTCTTTTTATTTTATTTAATTATAACCTCTAAAGGGAATAATTGATCTTTTGATTTATTTACTTTATGTTAATTTACTTTACATATTATTTATTTATGTTTTATATTATATATATTTAAATATTTTATAACATTTATTTATTTTCTTTGAAGAATATGATTACATCTCGAATACAATATGCAATAAATGATGATGATTTATGCTTAGCAGAAGCATAAGAAATATTTTTCCCATTTAAATGCAAGGGGAAAATGTGAGTACTATATTCGGAAGTAATAATATCATAAAAGGCTCCGGAAGAGCAAATATATTATTACCAAATGGAACTAAATTCCATATTCATGATGTGTTATACTCTCCAAAGTTTCAAAGAAACTTATTGAATTTTAAAGATATTCATAGAAATAGATATCATATTGAGACTATTAGTCAAGGGGGTGCTGAATATCTTGAAAAAATTACATGCACTATCATCCGGATTGTACTACATAAGAGTGAATACAAATTGAAGCACATGCTATTGTAAATCAAAAGCTTACTAATAACTTTATCATTTGCCATGACTGGTTAGGTCATCCTGATTCAATTATGATGTGAAAAATTATCGATAATTTATGTGGTCATTCATTAAAGAACCGACAGATTCTTCAAAGTAAAGTTTTTCATGTGATGCTTGCTCCCAAGACAAACTAACTATTCGACCATCGCTAGATAAGATTAATTATGAATCTATCAATTTTCTAAAACAGATACAAGATGATATATGTAGGCCCATACACCTTTCCTTTGGACCATTTATATATTTTATGGTTTTAATTGATGCATCGACTAGATGATCACATGTATCCTTGTTATAAACCCGCAACTTGGTGTTTGCGAGGTTACTTGCTTAGTTGATAAAATTACAAGCGCATTTTCCAAATTCCCCTATAAAGACAATTCATCTTGATAATGCTGGTGAATTTTTTCTCAGGCTTTTGATGGTTTTTACATGTCAATTGGAATAAGTGTTGAACATCATGTAGCTCATGTTTATACACAAAATGGTCTTGTAAAGCCATTTATTAAACGACTTTAATTAATTGCAAGTTCATTACTGATGGAGTCAAAACTTCAAATTTTTGTTTAGGGACATGCCGTTTTACATGCAGCATTATTGATTCTCATCAGACCAATAAGTTATCATAAGTTATCCCATTAAAAATGATTTTTGATCAAGAACCAAATATTTCCCACTTAGAATTTTTAGGTGTGCGGTATATGTTTCGATTGCTCCACCACAACGCACAAAGATGGGTCCTCAAAGGAGGTTGGGAATATATGTAGAATTCGAATCCCCCTTAATAATTAAATATCTCGAGCCTTTGACGGAGAATTTATTTATAGCTCGATTTACTGACTGTCATTTTGATGAGTCAGTTTTCCCAACATTATGAGGAGAAAAGAAATAGTTGGGAAATGAAATAAGTTGGAATAAATTATCATTATCTCATTTTGATTCACTTACTCAACAATGTGAACTAGAAGTTCAAAGGATAATTCATTTACAAAACTTAGCAAATCAATTGTCAGATGCTTTTGTTGACCTTAAAAGAGTGACCAAGTCACATATACCAACTGTGAATGCTCTGATCAAAATTGATGTCTCGGAAGGACAAACTCTAGTTGCTAATGAGTTAAACTCACACCTAAAGCGTGGTAGACCAATAGGTTACAAAGATAAGAATCCTCGAAAAAAGCTATATCTTATGATGGTCTGGTCGATGAATCAATGAATTATGAAAAATCTCCAGAAAAGATTAAAAGGTCTCCAGAAGAGACATTAGACATGAATTCAGTACTTAATAATGAAGAGATCTCAATAAATTATGTCTTGTATGGTAATAAGTGAAACCAAAATCAAATCGACATCGATAATACATTTGCATACAATATAGCACTAGAGATTTTGAATGGTAATGTAGATCATGAACCATTATCAATTGGACAATGTAAACAAAGAAATGATTGGCTAAAATGGAAAGAGGCAATTGGGGCAAAACTAAAAGCTCTTTCAAAGAGAGAAGTATTCGGACCTATAGTTCATACACCAAAAGGTGTAAAACCCGTGAGATTTAACTGGGCCTATGTGAGAATGAGAAATGAAAATGGGAAATCATGAGATATAAAGCTTGTTTCGTTGCACAAGGATTCTCAAAAAGACCTGGAATTGATTATGAGGAAACATACTCCCTGGTGGTGGATGCAACTTCTTTTAGAATTTTTATTAGTCTAGTAATAAAAGAAAGACTTACTATCCGCCTAATGGATGTTGTTACAACTTATTTGTATAGGGCCCTGATAATAACATTTACATGAAACTTCTGAAATAATTTAGACTGCCAGAAACAATTAATTCAGTTTCTCGGGAACATTATTCAACCAAATTAAACATATCCTTTATGGGTTAAAATAATCTGGGCGCATGTAGTATAATCACTTCAATGAATACTTATTAGAGGAAGGCTATAAGAATGATCAAATTTCTCCATGCATTTTTATTAAGAGGTTTAGCTCTTTATTTGTTATTATTGTTGTGTATGTTTTGAATATCATTGGGACTCCTAAAAAGATCTTATTGACAATGGAATACTTAAATAAATAAAAATTCATTGTCTTGGATTACATATTGAGCACCTGAAGGAATGAATCCTTGTGCATCAATCGACATACACAGGAAAAAATGCTAAAGAGATTTTACATGCATAATGCACATCCGTTGAGAACACATATGGTTGTTAGGCTTGCTTAATATAAACAGAGATCCATTCCAAGTGCTACGAGACCATTTGTAACACCCTTAACGTATATTCGATGATTAAATACACATTGAAGATGTTACTAAAGTTTTTAGCTGATTTCCTGGCTTGTAATTTTTTTTAAAACTAGTTTAGTAAAATAACTTTTCCTCGGTTCCATTAAATTACAAACCTGTCTAGTGACACCTAGTTTCGACCCTGAATTGGTTAAATAAATATTTAAGATAGTTATTAACATGAAAATATAATTCAGGGTGTAAACTATGTGAGCTACCTATACCTTTTTTATTTTAAAATCGCTACTCGATTAGCTTTAACTACGTAACAATTATACCAAATCCCATTACTAAGAGTTTAAAACCATACTATTCATCCGTAATACTTATGTTACAAGCCCACTTAAAATAAGTAAACTAACTTATAAGTTTTGTAATACAAAACAACTGCAAATTTAAAATACATGTACATGCCCACTAGACTAGGATGTAAATGTACATACTACTGCTTATAAGCGATAACTCGATTTCCAAAAGTGCATCTCCTTTTTCGATATTACTAGCTTGGTCGACCTACGTGTATTACAAAACACACGCTAAGTATAACTTAGTGAGGCATAATCATAACAATATAAAACAATGATTATAAATAACACAACCCTGCAAAATGGCAAGCGATTTCCAATTGTAGTTGATAACATTTTATCATGCATAAAACTACCTTACATGTATAGTTCATTAAACCAATATAATATTCAAATCATAGGATTCGATCTGTCTTACCAATTTTGTGTACGTTAAGCTTTTTAGCTTAACTACCTGCATAAATGCATTTCAAGTATTATAGCCCAAAGTACAAAATCATGTGATGCTATGGTACGCGAGTCATCACGACACCGTAGTGTCTACGACTCCGTAACGTCTATGACGCCGTAGCTTTTGCATCTCTGAAGCGACTAAGATGAGTACGTACTTGAGGACGCTCTTTGCTCCTCATAATCGCACATTTTGTGCTAACAACACCGAAGTGTCTGAACAACGTCGTAGCATCTAAGTCGACACCGAAGTGTCTAAACATCACTGAAGTGACTGAAACACACCGTAGTGCTAGGACACAGCTAATAAGACTCTATGGATATCTAACTATACCAAATACTCTCACACTAGTACTCAGGCATAGCAGTGCAATAATTCGTTAATCAATATCCAATCCATGAGTAATATCATGCATAATTCGATAATGGGCAGTTCATACCTAATATCTAAAATTCCATTTACCTTGGATAAATCATTATGCTACAATCATTGTATCAATATGCCATTTAATATTTCATGTTATTTGCATAAATAAGCCATCATACATTTTTATTTAAACCAAGGCCGACTCATCACATGTCGTCCTATTTAACAACATGTCATAAATACATATAATGCACTAACTTGGGCTATGCAAAATATTGGGCCTCACTAAGCTAGTTTACTACTTTTTCCTTGCCTCTTTTATCTCGTGTTTCCTTGTCCTACTCGAATGCTGCAAATTTACCCATCGAACATATACAATAACATACATGTTGTATTTTTTTATCTAACACTGCTTAACTATAAAATACTAGTATAATTATTCGAATATAAAAATTTTCCTAAAATTTTCCCTTTTCTCCCTTAGTAGCCGAATAGTCCATTTTGGTCCCTAGTGACCATTTTGTACCTTTTTGCAATTTATTCAAACTCAAATCACAATTACTCCATAATTCTATCATTTTCCACTAACTTTTACTCAATACCCTTCAATCCACTAACCTTTGTTAAAGTGACATTTTAGTCACTAATTCCACACAAAAATTTGCAAACTTGTACTAATTAATCAATCCAACATTTTTACAATGTTTCTCAAAATTTTCCTTCTATTTTAGCTCTTGGCCGAATTGGTCACTAAACCTTCCCAATGTTGTTTTTCATCCAAACAACATTCTAATATGCTCAAAATAATTTTTCCAACATATATTCTTCATTTCCAAGAATTAACACTTAAAACCCCAATTTATTCCTACATGCCATATTGGGTGTCTAAGCTTTTCAAGGACTTTATTTTGGTCCTAATGCCATAATCAAGCTTTTAATTTCATAATCTCTTCAAATCCACCACTAGAACAATTTTCACAATATTTTCCCTAATTTACCTAGCATGCCGAAATAGTCATTTAGAAGACTAGTTGAGGATTTCTCATTCTAACATCAAAATCAAGCTTGTAGAATCATAAATCTCCTATATTCATCCTTAATTTCAAAACCCTAAGTAAAATCCCAAATTATAAGGTTAGGGTTTATGTCTTCAAACATGAAATTAATCTAAATTTAAGCTTGATTTCAACTCCACAACACATGATTTACTTAAATCAAACTTCAATCTCAACATAGAACATGAAACCATATTTTCTCTCTCATCAATAACATGAATAAATCTTCATAACTCTTGGTAAAATTACTACCAAATGAAATAAAATTAAACATAGATTAATTTTCTATCAAAAACATACCTTGAATCTTGTTTGGAAGCCTTCAAAATGCCTAGGAAAAATTTATATATTTTCCCTTCTTTCTCCTCTATTTTCGAAATGGAGGACTAAAGGATGAACATATTTTTGTTCATCTTTTATCTTATTAATGCCAAGTGTTTTTAATTAAATGAATATTAAATTCATTTAATAACTTAAGTCTAAATAAACCTCCAACTAAGTTCTATTTTCTAATTTGCCATCATGTAAAAGTACAACTAAATCTAGTTAGAATCCAACTAGAAATATTAAAATATTTATAAAAATAATATTTTATAAATTTTCCATGGCTTATGGAACTGTCTTTAAAATTCCAATTCGATCTGATTACCTGATAATCACTTACTAAAATTTTCCATTTTTTGAACTATCAGATCAAATTTGAAATTCTCATATTTCTAATTTCCATAAATAAATATTGTTCATATACAAAATATTCCATAATTTTGTAAAAATCAAAATCTTAAAATTTTGACTCAGTCTAATATACTGATAATTTACCCGAAATCTTTACGGATAAAATTCTCTTAATAATCCTTTATCAGATATCCATACGAATAATATTAACTCGAACTGATTCCTTTTTAGCAGTCTCATGTGCTGACATGAGACCTTCCCAATAGGTCACCCATCCTATGCCCTGAGCACGCTTAACTTTGCAGTTCGATCGAAATTTGATATCTTATACTGCATTTTTATTCGAATCAAGTATTTTCTTATCCCCTAATTGATCAATCAAAAATAGATTTCCACATAAATCTTATATCAGAAATCTAATTATGCAGATCAACTTTATGTAACATGTACTACTTATATGTGCAATAAAAATATTCCATCATGTGCCTATACTTTTCTCATCTGATTTCAACCAAACTTCGCAAGTACCCTATTTTGCTTGCTTTCTATTATACGGTACTCTTAGTTCTCAGAAACTCCTTTCCTAGAATCCATAATTAAGGAAATCCTAACTTTTATATTTTGTCATTTTAGCCACTAAGTTAGCTTTTAAGCCCTTATCTTAGTACTAAATGACTCTTAAACAACTTAGAAAATTTTAGGGTATTACAATTCTCCCCTTAAGAAAATTTGTCCTCAAGTTTTAAAACATACCTGATTTAAATAGTTCCAGGTATTGCTCTCTCATTTTCTCCTTGGTCTCCCAAGTTGTCTCTTCCACTTTGTGGTTCCTCCAAAGGACTTTGACCAATGGAATTTTCTTATTTCTCAATTCTTTGACTCCGTACGATAAAATCTCCACTGGTTCTTCTTCATATGTTAAATCAGGTTGCAATTTAATCTCTTCTGGAGTGATAACATGCGAGGGATTTAATCGATACCTTCGCAACATAGATACATGAAATACATCATGGATCTTGCTCATCTTTGGAGGTAAGGCCAATTGATAAGCCACTAGTCCAACTCTTTTGAGAATTTCATAAGGTCCAATTAATCTGGGACTTAATTTCCCTTTTTGGCCAAAACGTAGTACCTTCTTCCAAGGTGAGACCTTCAGAAATACTTTATCTCTAACTTCAAATTCAATATCCTTTTTCTTTTTGGCTGCATATGTTTTTTGTCAATCCGCGGCTGCTTTGAGATTATTCTGAATAATCCTCACTTTATCTTCCATTTCTCGGGTTAAATCAATCCCACCTATTTTCAGGTCATTATGAACATTTCGATCCTATAATTCGAACCAATTAAGAGGAGTTCTGCACTTTCGTCCATAAAATGCTTCAAACGGTGCCATTTTAATGCTTTTCTAGTAACTATTGTTATATGTAAATTCAGCTATTGGCAAATACCTTCCCCATGATCCAATGAACTCAATAATGCAAGCTCGCAACATGTCTTCTAAAATTTGGATATTTCGTTCTGACTGCCCGTCCTTTTGCGAATCGAATGTAGTACTAAAATTTAATTTAGTACCTAGTGTCTCGTCTAATGCTCCCTAAAACCTTGAAGTAAACCTCGAGTCTCCATCCCATACAATCGATATTGGGACACCATCTAGTCGTGTTATTTCTCTGATATACAATTCTACATACCTATCCATTGAATAATCCACATGAACTGGAATAAAATGTGCAAACTTCGATAAATGATCCATGATGACCCATATTGAATCCTTTTTACTGGGCGTAACCGGTAGCCCTGTTACAAAATCCATAGTCACTTTTTCCCATTTCCACTGAGGAATAGAGATAGGTTGTAACAGTCTAGAAGGTACTTGATGCTCTGCTTTAACTTGTTGACATGTCAGACATTTTGCTACAAACTCTGAGATTGCTCTTTTTATTCCCGGCCACCAATAGCGGGTTTTCAAATCTTGATACATCTTATTACTTCCAGGGTGCATAGTTAATGGGCAATAGTGGGCTTCTGTTAAAATCTCTTTCTTCAATTCAACATTTTGAAGAATATGAACTTTTCCTTGATAGTAGAAACAACCATCAGACTTGATTTCATAGTCTTGCGCTTCCCCAGATTCGGCTTGTTTTCTCTTTTCAAGGCATTCTTCATCTAAAATTTGCAAATCTTTAATGCGATCCAACAAGGTTGGTTTAAGATGAAATTCTACTGCAAATGAACCACCATGTCCCAAGGATAATTGTGC
Organism: Hibiscus mutabilis; assembly: GCA_019671005.1. Lineage (NCBI taxonomy): Eukaryota > Viridiplantae > Streptophyta > Magnoliopsida > Malvales > Malvaceae > Hibiscus > Hibiscus mutabilis. Next base: position 10,455,404 of record CM033742.1, read on the forward strand.
ATTCATTGCACGCAACATAGAGAACGTCTTTTGAGTAACAGCATCGGCTAACACGTTAGCCTTTCCGGGATGATAATTGATAATCACATCATAATCTTTTAGGAATTCAACCCACCTTCGTTATCTCAGATTCAGATCTCGTTGTGTCATCAAGTATTTCAAACTTTTTTGATCAATGTAGATATGACACTTTTCACTATATAAATAATGTCTCCAAATTTTTAGTGCAAAAATCACTACTGTCATCTCAAAGTCATGAGTCGGATAATTCTTTTCATGAGTTTTAAGTTGTCGCGATGCATAAGCTGCAACGCGTCCCTCTTGCATTAATACACAACCCAAACCATTATGGGATGCATCACTATACATAATGTACTCTTTTCCCGGCTCTAGTTGAATTAATACTGGTGCCTCTATTAAAACTTTCTATAAATCTTTCGAAACTCTCTTGACACTTCTTTGTCCATACAAAAGAAACACCTTTCCTTAACAGCTGAGTAAGTGGCATGGCAATGATAGAGACGTTTTGGACGAATCTATAGTATCCAGCTAATCCCAATAAACTTCTGTGTAATACCCCAAAATTAGCTATGTTGATTAAGGGTCATTTAGTACTAAGATAAGGGCTTAAAAGCTTACTTAGTGACTAAAATAACAAAAATGCAAAAGTTAGGATTTTCTCAATTATGGACGGTAGAAAAGAAATTTCTTAGGTTTTAAGGTGTCATGTGATAAAGTACGAGTAAAATAGGATACTCGCTAAATTTGGTTAAAATCCAAGAAAAATTTGAATTGGAATTCAAGGTTACAGTTTAGTGACCAAAATAACAAGTTTTTAAAACTTGGGTGGTACAAGTTGAAATATGAAAAGTTGAAGGACCAAAGTTGTAATTTCCCAAAAGTTAGGTGTTTTATTTCATAAATAGATAGAGCACCCATTGGTGTGGATCGAATGAGGAATTACTGGTTTGATCCGATATTTTGATTATTGGAAAATTGCAGTCAAAGTTTAAGTGGAATTTGGACACCCGGATTGAACTGAAAAATTATAAAATTTTACCATATGATAGAGAAAGCTTATAAAAGTCATTTTCAAGTGTTGGAAACATTTTAGTTCAATTCAGGATGAATCCTATAATTATTTTGATTAAGGAATTTAGTTAGTAACCGATAAAATTCTTGGCATTTGTCGGTAAATCGGATCAAACTAAAATTTCGGAGATTATTCCAGACTTTGGAAGAGTTATAACATATTATTTTATGAATATTTGGAGAATTTATCAGTATTTATTTTATCATGTACATAGATTAAACAGATCATGGAGAAAAATCTGATGTAGATCCCGGGAATAAAAATACAGTATAAGATATCGAATTTCGATTGAACTGCAAAGTTAAGCGTGCTCAAGGCATAGGATGGGTGACCTATTGGGAAGGTCTTATGTCAGTACTTGAGACTGATAAAAAGGAATCAGTTCGGGTTAATATTATTCGTATGGATACCTGATATAGAATTATTAAGAGAATTTTTATCTGATAAAGATTTCGGATAAAATTCTCAGTATATTGGACCGAGCCAAAATTTTAAGTTTGACTTCATAAATATGGAATATTTTATTTTATAATATTATTTATTTTTCAAATATGGAAATAAGGAATTTTTAGAATTTATTTGATAGCCTGGTGAAGGGGAATCGCAAAAGAAGTAGTAAGTGAATAACGGGAAATCAGGTCGAATCAAAAATTCAGAGGCTGCACCATAAGTCACAGAAAATTTATAAAATATTGTTTTATGAATAAATTATTAATTGGTGGATTGTGATCTAACTAGAATAGTTGGATTTTTACAAAATGGCAAAATTAGTGATTTAAGCGACTAGTTTTGGTAATTTGGCCATAATGGCAATTTTAAAATATTTTGAAAGTATCATGGGTAATATGGTAATTTCCCATGTGAGAGCATTACTTTAGTTTGGTTAGAGTTGAATGAATTTGGTTGGAATTGAACTAGAATGGTGACTTGTAAATTATGATTCAGTTGGAGGTTAATTTTGAAAAAAAAAACTAAATTGAATAAAAAATTCAATTTATTATTACATGTGGCATAAATTAAAAAAAGATGAACAAAAATGTTCATCTTCCTCCTCTTCAATTCGAAATAATAGAGAAAAATGGGGGGAAATACACAAAAAAATTCCTAGGCATTTTGAAGGCTCCCGAACAAGATTCGAGGTATTATGAAGGAAAGGATATAGTAGAATTTAGTGAGGCATGCTAATAAATGGCTCAGGTGAGTGTAATTTTTATTTATTTATTTATTATATAGCGAGATGAATGAATGCATTTTTAGCTATTTAGATATATATATATGATGTGAAGAAGACTTGCAATCAGTCAACTTTGATAATAATAAAAATGTATGCTGATCAAAGAAATATTAAATAGCATATGTGATACATGGATTTAGCATAATAATTTTTTTGAGATAAATCAGATTACAGATTTTGGGTATGAAATGTTCATTATCGAATTATGGTTGATAGTATTGATGAATTGGATATTGAAGGCGAAAGTATTATATTGTTATGCCCAAGTACTAATGAGACAATGTAGGCACTACGGTGCTGACATAATGTGGGCACTACGGTGCTGAGACCATGTAGGCACTATGGTGCTGAAATAATGTAGGCACTACAGTGCTGAGATAATGTAGGCACTACGGTGCTGAGACAATGTAGGCACTACGGTGCTGAGATAGACGCTAAGGTGTTGTACGAGGAACAAAGGGCGTCCTCAAGTACGTACTCATCTCAATCGCTTCGGCGATGCAGATGCTACGATGTTTTAGACACTACGGTGTCGTGATGACTCGCGTACTATGGCATCAATGATTTTGTACTTTGGACTATATTAGAGAATATGATATGCAAATGATTGCATGATGAAAGTATGACTATATTAGAGAATATGATATGCGAATGATTGCGTAATGAAAGCACGACTACTTGATGATCATGAACCATTGATATCAGGATTCTTAAGATACTCATGATATATGATTATTCCTGCATTACATATGGCATGATTTTATACTTTGGCTATAATACTTGAAATGTATGTATGCAATTAGTTAAGCTAAAATGCTTAATGTACACAAGACTGATAAGATAGATGGAATCATATGATTTGAATATTATATTGGTTAAATAAATTATACATGCAAGGTAGTTCTATACATGCTTAAAATGTTATCAATTGCAATTGGAAATCGCTTGGCAATCTGCAAAGTTGTGTTATTATAATCATTGTTTTTAATTATTATGATTATGCCTCATTAAATTATATTTAACGTGTATTTTGTATCACACGTAGGTACTTTGGAATAGATAGCGGATGAGCAGCAACACATCATTGGATCAAGTTAGTCGGTATTATCGTAAGTATCACCACATCCTAGTATAGTGGGGCATGTATAGATGTAAAATACATAGCTATTTTTTATGAATTAGAAGCATGACTTAGTTTGAGGAATTAATAATATTCGAAAAGATACTTCAAATGATTTTAAACTTAGTTGGTTGATTATCGCGTGGCAATTTTAAAATCAAGAAAGGGTCTAGACAGCACACATAGTTTTCACCCTGAATTATATTTTCATTTTAATAACTGCTTAAAGTATTTTATAAACCAATTCAGGGTCGAAACTAGGTGACTCTAGATAGATTTGTAATTTAATGAAAACCGTGAAATGGTTGTTTAATCAAATTAGTTTTGCATATAAATAAATAAATAAATTCAAGTCTGAAAATCAGTGCAAAATCAGTTAGTAACATCTTTAATGTGTATTCGAATATCGAATATACGTTAAGGGTGTTACATTAAGTGGTTTCAGAGCAAAGGTTTAACCGATTCTGGAGGTTAAACCGAGTCCAATATGATTTTGCTAAAGTGTACATACCCCTAGGATGTGATGTTACCGATGTATTGCTTGCATAACTTGATGTGGCTCCTCAATAGTATGAATGAGACTCTAATGGTTATAAGAAAAATAAGATATTGTTAGATTTCGTAAGTTGGAGAATTTCAATGGTTAAGAAAAGACCCATAGTCGATACAATACAGTGAAATAAATATGATAATTAACTCATATTCAGAATGAGTTATCTGTATAATAGAGAACTGGTACATTAATTATAAGAAGATAGAGGATATTCCGATGGTAAGGGAATTTCCAAATGTGTTTTCGGATGAATCACTAGGATTACCTCCATATAAAGAGGCACAGTTCGATATTGACATTTAATTCGAGAATTAGAAGACAAAGTGAGTATTCTTTAAAATAATCTTAAAGCAGTTGCAGATCGACAGTAAGCACATGCGAATAAAAAGAAAAGGAATATTGAGTTTAAATTCTGAAACAAAATATGTATGGAAGTTTCACCTTGGAAAAAGGTACAATGCTTTGGTCAAATGGAAAGATTGGTCTCAAATTCATTAGACCGTGTGAAACTCTTAAAAGAATGATGGACAAATGACTTATTAATTGACTTTACCTTTGGAGGTGAACAAGACTCACGATATATTCCATGTGAATTTGCTTCAAAGGTATCGATCTGACCCTTTTCACGTTATCAACCCAAAAGAAGTTGAGTTACAACTCGATATTTGACGTATGAAGAAGAACCGATGAAAATCTTAGCATATGAAATTAAAACGAATAAGGAATAAGAAAATTCCATGGGTCAAAGTCCTTTGGAGGAACCACAAAGTGGATGAGGCAACTTGGAAGACCGAGAAGAAAATAGGAGAGTAGTACCTGAAATTATTTAAAACAGGTACATTTTGAAAATTCGAGGATGAATTTTCTTAAGGGGGAAGAATTGTAATACCCCAAAATATCCTATGTTGATTAAGGGTCATTTAGTACTGATATAAGGGCTTAAAAGCTTACTTAGTGACTAAAATGACAAAAATGCAAAATTTAGGATTTTCTCAATTAAGGACGATATAAAAGAAATTTCTGAGGATTTAAGGTGTCATGTGATAAAGAACGAGTAAAATAGGATAATCGCGAAATTTGGTTAAAATCCAAGGGAAATTTGAATGGGAATTCAAGGTTCTGATTTAGTGACCAAAATGATAAGTTTTTAAAACTTGGGTGGTACAAGTTGAAATATGTAAAGTTGAAGGACCAAAGTTGTAATTTCCCAAAAGTTAGGTGTTTTATTTCATAAATAGATAGAGCACCCATTGGTATGGATCGACTGAGGAATTACTGGTTTGATCTGATATTTCGATTATTGGAAAATCGCAGTCAAAGTTTAAATGGATTTGGACACCCGGATCGAACTGAAAAATTATAAAATTTTACCATATGATAAGGAAAGGTTATAAAAGTCATTTCCAAGTGTTGTAAATATTTTAGTTCAATTTAGGATGAATCCTATAATTATTTTGATTAAGGAATTTAATTAGTAACCGATAAAATCCTTGGCATTTATCGGTAAATCGGATCAAGCTAAAATTTCGGAGATTATTCCATAGACTTTGGAAGAGTTATAACATATTATTTTATGAATATTTGGAGAATTTATCAGTAATTATTTTATCTTGTACATAGATTAAACAGATCATGGAGAAAAATCTGATGTAGATTTCGGGAATAAAAATGTAGTATAAGATATCGAATTTCGATTGAACTACAAAGTTAAGCGTGCTCAAGGCATAGGATGGGTGACCTATTGGGAAGGTCTTATGTCAGTACTTGAGACTGATAAAAGGAATCAGTTCGGGTTAATATTATTTTTATGGATGCACGATAAAGAATTATTAAGAGAATTTTTATCCGATAAAGATTTTTGGATAAAATTCTCAGTATATTGGACCGAGTCAAAATTTTAAGTTTGACTTCATAAATATGGAATATTTTATTTTATAATATTATTTATTTTTCAAATATGGAAATAAGGAATTTTTAGAATTTATTTGATAGCCCGGTGAAGGGGAATCGCAGAAGAAGTAGTAAGTGAATATCGGGAAATCGGATCAAATCAAAAATTCAAAGGCTTCACCATAAGTCACAAAAATTTATAAAATATTGTTTTATAAATAAATTATTAATTGGTGGATTGTGATCTAACTAGAATAGTTGGATTTTTACAAAATGGCAAAATTAGTGATTTAATTGACTAGTTTTGGTAATTTGGCCACAATGGTAATTTTAAAATATTTTGAAAGTATCATGGGTAATATGGTAATTTCCCATATGAAAGCATTACATTAGTTTGGTTAGAGTTGAATGGAATTTGGTTGGAATTGAACTAGAATGGTAACTTGTAAATTATGATTTGTTGGAGGTTAATTTTGGAAAAAAACTAAATTGAATAAAAATTCAATTTTTTATTACATGTGGCATAAAATTAAAAAAAAGATGAACAAAAATGTCCATCTTCCTCCTCTTCAATTAGAAATAATAGAAAAAAATGGGGGGGATATACAAAAAAAATTCCTAGGCATTTTGAAGGCTCCCAAACAAGATTCAAGATTCGAGGTATTATGAAGGAAAGGATATAGTAGAATTTAGTGAGGCATGCTAATAAATGGCCTAGGTGAGTGTAATTTTTATTTATTTATTTATTATATAGCGAGATGAATTAATGCATTTTTTAGCTATTTAGATATATATATATGATGTGAAGAAGACTTGCAATCAGTCAACTTTGATAATAATAAAAATGTATGTTGATCAAAGAAATATTAAATAGCATATTTGATACATGGATTTAGTATAATAATTTTTTTTAGATAAATCGGATTCTGATTTTGGGTATAAAATGTTCATTATCGAATTATGGTTGATAGTATTGATGAATTGGATATTGAAGGTGAAAGTATTATATTGTTATGCCCAAGTACTAATGAGACAATGTAGGCAATGACATAATGTGGGCACTACGGTCTTTGAGACCATGTAGGCACAATGGTGTGAAATAATGTAGGCACTACGATCTTTGAGATAATGTAGGCACTGCTGAGACAATGTAGGCACTACGGTGCTTTGATAGACGCTAAGGTGTTTGTACGAGGAACAAGGGCGTCCTCAAATGCACGTACTCATCTCAATCGCCGGCGATGTAGATGCTACGATGTTTTAGACACTACGGTGTCGTGATGACTCGCGTACTATGGCATCAATGATTTTGTACTTTGGACTATATTAGAGAATATGATATGCAAATGATTGCATGATGAAAGTATGACTATATTAGAGAATATGATATGCGAATGATTGCGTAATGAAAGCACGACTACTTGATGATCATGAACCATTGATATCAGGATTCTTAAGATACTCATGATATATGATTATTCCTGCATTACATATGGCATGATTTTATACTTTGGCTATAATACTTGAAATGTATGTATGCAATTAGTTAAGCTAAAATGCTTAATGTACACAAGACTGATAAGATAGATGGAATCATATGATTTGAATATTATATTGGTTAAATAAATTATACATGCAAGGTAGTTCTATACATGCTTAAAATGTTATCAATTGCAATTGGAAATCGCTTGGCAATCTGCAAAGTTGTGTTATTATAATCATTGTTTTTAATTATTATGATTATGCCTCATTAAATTATATTTAACGTGTATTTTGTATCACACGTAGGTACTTTGGAATAGATAGCGGATGAGCAGCAACACATCATTGGATCAAGTTAGTCGGTATTATCAGTAAGTATCACCACATCCTAGTATAGTGGGGCATGTATAGATGTAAAATACATAGCTATTTTTTATGAATTAGAAGCATGACTTAGTTTGAGGAATTAATAATATTCGAAAAGATACTTCAAATGATTTTAAACTTAGTTGGTTGATTATCGCGTGGCAATTTTAAAATCAAGAAAGGGTCTAGACAGCACACATAGTTTTCACCCTGAATTATATTTTCATTTTAATAACTGCTTAAAGTATTTTATAAACCAATTCAGGGTCGAAACTAGGTGACTCTAGATAGATTTGTAATTTAATGAAAACCGTGAAATGGTTGTTTAATCAAATTAGTTTTGCATATAAATAAATAAATAAATTCAAGTCTGAAAATCAGTGTGTAAAATCAGTTAGTAACATCTTTAATGTGTATTGAATATCGAATATACGTTAAGGGTGTTACATTAAGTGGTTTCAGAGCAAAGGTTTAACCGATTCTGGAGGTTAAACCGAGTCCAATATGATTTTGCTAAAGTGTACATACCCCTAGGATGTGATGTTACCGATGTATTGCTTGCATAACTTGATGTGGCTCCTCAATAGTATGAATGAGACTCTAATGGTTATAAGAAAAATAAGATATTGTTAGATTTCGTAAGTTGGAGAATTTCAATGGTTAAGAAAAGACCCATAGTCGATACAATACAGTGAAATAAATATGATAATTAACTCATATTCAGAATGAGTTATCTGTATAATAGAGAACTGGTACATTAATTATAAGAAGATAGAGGATATTCCGATGGTAAGGGAATTTCCAAATGTGTTTTCGGATGAATCACTAGGATTACCTCCATATAAAGAGGCACAGTTCGATATTGACATTTAATTCGAGAATTAGAAGACAAAGTGAGTATTCTTTAAAATAATCTTAAAGCAGTTGCAGATCGACAGTAAGCACATGCGAATAAAAAGAAAAGGAATATTGAGTTTAAATTCTGAAACAAAATATGTATGGAAGTTTCACCTTGGAAAAAGGTACAATGCTTTGGTCAAATGGAAAGATTGGTCTCAAATTCATTAGACCGTGTGAAACTCTTAAAAGAATGATGGACAAATGACTTATTAATTGACTTTACCTTTGGAGGTGAACAAGACTCACGATATATTCCATGTGAATTTGCTTCAAAGGTATCGATCTGACCCTTTTCACGTTATCAACCCAAAAGAAGTTGAGTTACAACTCGATATTTGACGTATGATGAAGAAGAACCGATGAAAATCTTAGCATATGAAATTAAAACGAATAAGGAATAAGAAAATTCCATGGGTCAAAGTCCTTTGGAGGAACCACAAAGTGGATGAGGCAACTTGGAAGACCGAGAAGAAAATAGGAGAGTAGTACCTGAAATTATTTAAAACAGGTACATTTTGAAAATTCGAGGATGAATTTTCTTAAGGGGGAAGAATTGTAATACCCCAAAATATCCTATGTTGATTAAGGGTCATTTAGTACTGATATAAGGGCTTAAAAGCTTACTTAGTGACTAAAATGACAAAAATGCAAAATTTAGGATTTTCTCAATTAAGGACGATATAAAAGAAATTTCTGAGGATTTAAGGTGTCATGTGATAAAGAACGAGTAAAATAGGATAATCGCGAAATTTGGTTAAAATCCAAGGGAAATTTGAATGGGAATTCAAGGTTACAGTTTAGTGACCAAAATGATAAGTTTTTAAAACTTGGGTGGTACAAGTTGAAATATGTAAAGTTGAAGGACCAAAGTTGTAATTTCCCAAAAGTTAGGTGTTTTATTTCATAAATAGATAGAGCACCCATTGGTATGGATCGACTGAGGAATTACTGGTTTGATCTGATATTTCGATTATTGGAAAATCGCAGTCAAAGTTTAAATGGATTTGGACACCCGGATCGAACTGAAAAATTATAAAATTTTACCATATGATAAGGAAAGGTTATAAAAGTCATTTCCAAGTGTTGTAAATATTTTAGTTCAATTTAGGATGAATCCTATAATTACTTTGATTAAGGAATTTAATTAGTAACCGATAAAATCCTTGGCATTTATCGGTAAATCGGATCAAGCTAAAATTTCGGAGATTATTCCATAGACTTTGGAAGAGTTATAACATATTATTTTATGAATATTTGGAGAATTTATCAGTAATTATTTTATCTTGTACATAGATTAAACAGATCATGGAGAAAAATCTGATGTAGATTTCGGGAATAAAAATGTAGTATAAGATATCGAATTTCGATTGAACTACAAAGTTAAGCGTGCTTAAGGCGTAGGATGGGTGACCTATTGGGAAGGTATTATGTCAGTACTTGAGACTGATAAAAAGGAATCAGTTCGGGTTAATATTATTTTTATGGATGCCTGATAAAGAATTATTAAGGGAATTTTTATCCGATAAAGATTTCAGATAAAATTATTAGTATATTGGACCGAGTCAAAATTTTAAGTTTGACTTCATAAATATGGAATATTATATTTTATAATATTATTTATTTTTCAGATATGGAAATAAGGAATTTTTAGAATTTATTTGATAGCCCGGTGAAGGGGAATCGCAGAAGAAGTAGTAAGTGAATATCGGGAAATCGGATCAAATCAAAAATTCAAAGGCTTCACCATAAGTCACAAAAATTCATAAAATATTGTTTTATAAATAAATTATTAATTGGTGGATTGTGACCTAACTAGAATAGTTGGATTTTTACAAAATGGCAAAATTAGTGATTTAATTGACTAGTTTTGGTAATTTGGTAATTTGGCCACAATGGTAATTTTGAAATATTTTGAAAGTATCATGGGTAATATGGTAATTTCCCATATGAAAGCATTACATTAGTTTGGTTAGAGTTGAATGGAATTTGGTTGGAATTGAACTAGAATGGTAACTTGTAAATTATGATTCAGTTGGAGGTTAATTTTGGAAAAATGACTAAATTGAGTTAAAATTCAATTTTTATTACATGTGGCATAAAATATAAAAAAAAAGATGAACAAAAATGTCCATCTTCCTCCTCTTCAATTAGAAATAATAGAAAAAAATAGGGGGGAATACACAAAAAAATTTCCTAGGCATTTTGAAGGCTCCCAAACAAGATTCAAGATTCGAGGTACTATGAAGGAAATGACCGAGTAGAATTTAGTGAGGCATGCTAATAAATGGCCTAGGTGAGTGTAATTTTTATTTATTTATTTATTACATATGCGAGATGAATTAATGCATTTTTATCTGTTTAGATATATATATATGATGTGAAGAAGACTTGCAATCAGTCAACTTTGATAATAATAAAAATGTATGTTGATCAAAGAAATATTAAGCAACATATTTGATACATGGATTTAGTATAATAATTTATTTTAGATAAATCGGATTACAGATTTTGGGTATAAAATGTTCATTATCGAATTATGGTTGATAGTATTGATGAATTGGATATTGAAGGTGAAAGTATTATATTGTTATGCCCAAGTACTAATGAGACAATGTAGGCACTACGGTGCTGAGACAATGTAGGCACTACGGTGCTGAGATAGACACTAAACTGCTGTGCGAGGAACAAAGGGCGTCCTCAAGTACGTACTCATCCGAATCGCTTCGACGATGTAGATGCTACGGTGTTGTAGACACTACGGTGTCATGATGACTCACGTACTATGGCATCACATGATTTTGTACTTTGGACTATATTAGAGAATATGATATGCAAATGATTGCATGATGAAAGTATGAATATATTAAAGAGTATGATATGCGAATGATTGCGTAATGAAAGCACGACTACTTGATGATCATGAACCATTGATATCAGGATTCTTAAGATAGTCATGATATATGATTATTCATGCATTACAGATGGCATGATTTATACTTTGGCTATAATACTTGAAATGTAGGTATGCAATTAGTTAAGCTAAAAAGCTTAATGTACACAAGACTGATAAGATAGATGGATTCCTATAATTTGAATATTATATTGGTTAAATAAATTATACATGCAAGGTAGTTCTATACATGTTTAAAATGTTATCAACTACAATCGAAAATCGCTTTCTAATCTGCAAAGCTGTGTTATTATAATCATTGTTTTACATTATTATGATTACGCTTCATTAAGTTATATTTAACGTGTGTTTTGTATCACTCGTAGGTACTTTGGAATAGATAGAAGAGGAGGAGCTGCACATCATTGGATCAAGTTAGTCGGTATTATCAGTATCACCACATCCTAGTATAGTGGAGCATGTATAGATGTAAAATACATAGCTATTTTGTATGATTTAGAAGCATGAATTAGTTTGAGGAATTAAGAATATTAGAAAAGATACTTCAAATGATTTTAAACTTTGTTGGTTGATTATCACATAGCGATTTTAGAATCAAGAAAAGGGTCTTGACAACACACATTGTTTTCACCCTGAATTATATTTTCATTTTAATAACTACTTAAAGTATTTTATAAACCAATTCAGGGTTGAAACTAGGTGACTCTAGACAGATTTGTAATTTAATGAAAACCGTGAAAGGGTTGTTTAATCAAATTAGTTTTGCATATAAATAAATAAAAAATTCAAGTCTAAAAATCAGTGTAAAATTAGTTAGTAACATCTTTAATGTGTATTCTGTAGCGATGTCCCCTTTTAGCTAAAAAACCGATTTTCGAAGTGTTAGTTGTCTTTCGGATATAAAAATATTTATCCGTGGGGGTTTCGAAAAACGCGTTATATTAGAAATTAGAGTCACCACCGGCCACTTAGGTAGGTCGGACACCATAAAACCAGAGATTCAAAAACTTTGAGTTCGGGAGTCAGTTACGGATGGGGAAGGATTAGCACCCCCACACCGCCCAAAATTGGTACTTTAATAATTACCGCTTTATTAATATTGGATTTTCCGGGTTAAAGTGACGATTAGTTTAAAATTCGGCTATAATTGCGATTAAATTTTAAGGGCCCCGTTATCCAAGAGTAAACGCCCAACCACTATCACTACGCCTGATACTGGCCCCGTTTACGCTCGGATAAAAGGGCACGGCATTGACATTATATATTCCATTATGCAACCTTAGTGAACAAAATATAAAACATGGCAAATAATTTAAATACAATAAATATTCACATAATAAACTATTAATCGAAAATAAAATACTAATCTAAAACATACATGCATACAAATTACTCCTACTCGTGACTAAAAAACAAACTTAACATATCACAATTACAAGGCATGGAACAAAAACACATATTACAAGAAGATGTACATATTACAATAAGACACATTGTAACATATGTAGAACATGGCATTATACACGACCAAGAAAATATACTAACACGTAGCCTAAAAGCAAAGAAAACCTGCAATACATGCTAAAATCTAAAACATGATATGTTCGAGCCAACTCAAATATCAATCTAATATGTGTGATACGAATAACCGAACAAATGCATAAAAATACATAATCGCCATAAACTTAACACATATATACATGTAAACATGAAAATACAAAGCATGTACGAGAGACATATGAAAAGGCAAAAGGCTACATCAACATACACGATCATAATAAACGAACATGAATATTTAAATATGGAACAAGAATGAAATGAAAAGAAATAAACATAAGAAACAGAAATTAAAAGACAATAGTATGCAATTTATGGATGAAAATGCAAGCAGAACCGAATTTGAAAGGACTAAAACTGTAATTGGACCAAGGGGCAGACTTGAAATGAAAATTTCAAAAACACGGTGGGACTGGTGAAGTAATTTTGCCATTTAAAAACTGATTCAACTTAATTCAGGGGTTGGATTGCAAGATTTTAGAATATAAGGGCGACTGGAATTGTAAATATCCCATGCGGCGAGACATAAATGAAAATATCAAAAACGCGGGGGGGAATTTATTTCCGAATTTAACCATTTCACAAAATAAAATAACTATAAAACCCCCTTTTTCAGCCCGACCTCAAATTTTTCTCATTTTTTCCTGAATCAATTTTATAACAATCCTTTCCCTCATTCATTTTCTCTCAACTCAACCTCCCAAACCTATGATGAACCCAAAAACCGGTGACCTTCCGCCGTCCTTTTGGCCACCGCTAGCCGGCGCCGGCGAACCAAAAGAAACACCCCAAAACTAACCTCTTTCCAAACTGAACCCGAATATGAACTTAGATTTACACTAAGACTGACCCTTTTGCCTAGATCTAAGTAAATACGAAACGATTTTTTTTGTTTATGTTTAACCAAAATGAAACCAAAAGGGACCTCCCACTCCCTTCAGTTCACCATGTTCAGCTTGGGAAAGCCGAAGAGGCTTGTCACTGGTGAGGGGAGATCCATCGACGACGAAGGTAACAACTCTACATCCCTCTCTTTTTATTATTATTGCGTATTTTTTTGTATGCATGAAAAGAAGTAAGAAAAAAAAAGAAAGAGCGTTACCACTGAAAACTTTGTGCTTTTCTTTTCTATTTTTCTCTCTGATTACAACTTGACTGCTTTACAAGTACTTGTTTCATACATATATCACTCTCTTTTTTTGGTTTGGTAGCAAGTACTGTAAAATATTTTAGATCTGGACTGATACTGACATTGCCTCTTTTTTTGTGTTGTTCTGATATATCTGAACGCGGTGGTTGAAGGCCGGCATGGTGGAAGCATGGTGGCAGTATGGGGGAGATGTCTTCGGCCAGAGGCGTTCTCGGCCGTTGGATCAGATTCGATCTAACGGTCGGGATGGCTTGAAGGATGCACGGTCTAGATGAAACCTCGATCGGTGAAACAGCTCCAGATCGTGACACGTGGGGCTCAGCTGTCGAGGGGTTATAGCGCGTGGGACTCACGCATGCGTGGGATATCGAAGGGTTCGCGCGTGGCATTCGAACCGTCCAAGCGTGTAGTTCACGCGGCCAGCTAGATATTTTTCCTTCCTTGATCGTGGCCGTTGGATCCACATTTTGATCCAACAGCTCCTGGTTGGCTGCGCAAAGATAGAGTAATTAGGGTTAGATATCTGGTGTATTAGGGTTCTACTGGGGTTTTGGGCTTGGGCCAACCGGGCCTTGTAATTCATAAGTTTTGTAATAATATGGACATTTAATTTAAGTGGGCTTTTCTATTATTTTCAAATTTGTCCATACATATTAATAATAATATATTAATATAATAGTAAATACATACACATACATACTTACGTATACATACATACAATTGTGATGAAATACATTCACACGTAAATACACTTAATAATAATACATGCAACACTCATTCGTATACAATCAATAATAACAAGGACATTAATAATATATACATGTAAACATATATAAACCTACTCATACATGCACATATACTAACATACATTATACGATACTCCTAACATAAATATAACCATATCACACACATATTAATGGGTACGTAATACACCACATAAATATATGCACCATGCATACATTCACACATATATCATTATGTAATATTAATAACATATACACGCACACACATATATGTAATCATGCACTAATATATTAATATGATACTTAGAGATTAGATAAAAATGAGTGATTACAGTTGCCCCTCTTTTCTTGTTCTCGTGGAACGAGGACAAAGCAAAGATTCATAAGCACTCATTTTTATCCGACTTCCCTATTTGTAGCTTCAGAAACACGTGCTCTTCTGGAACTCTCCGCTTTTCCTTGGCTGAATCTTCGGGCTCGTAAGTCCTTTCTATATAACTTCTTCCCCCTCCGATCTTGGAGCTACAGGCTCTTCCTATATGGAACCCTTCGCTGTGAAGCCTCAAGTTATGAGTCCCTCCTATATAGAATTTTTCACTCTGAGACGGTAAGGCTCGGAGTCCTTCCTATATAAAACTCTTTGCCTTCAGCGCGACTGGTTTTTTTCTATATACAACCTTTTGCGCCTTTGATGGATTCTTCCAACTGGGAGTTCTTCCTGCATAGAACTGCTAGTCTTCAAACCCTGGAGCCGTCAGTCCTTCTTATATAGAACTTTTAGCTTCTGAAATCTCGGAGCTACGGGTTCTTCCTATATAGAACCTCTCACTCTAAGACAGTAAAGCTCAGAGCCCTTCCTATATGGGACTCTTCGCTTTCACAATAGGTTTTCCCTATATAAAACCTTATGTATCATGGGTGAATTCCCTCGGCTGGGAGTTCTTCCTATATAGAACTGCTAGTCTTCACCCTGGAGCTGCAAGCTTTTCCTATATAAAACTTTCAGCTTCTGAAATCTCAGAGTTACGGGTTCTTCATCTATAGAATCTTTCACTCTAAGACAGTAAAGCTCAGAGCCCTTCCTATATGGGACTCTTCGCTTTCACAATAGGTTTTCCATATATAAAACCTTATGTATCATGGGTGAATTCCTTCGGCTGGGAGTTCTTCCTATATAGAACTGCTAGTCTTCACCCTGGAGCTGCAAGCTTTTCCTATATAAAACTTTCAGCTTCTGAAATCTCAGAGTTACGGGTTCTTCCTCTATAGAATCTTTCACTCTAAGACAGTAAAGCTCGGAGCCCTTCCTATATAGGACTCTTCGCTTTCAAACACAACAGGTTTTCCCTATATAACCTTGTGTGTCATAGGTGAATTTCTTCGGCTGGGAGTTCTTCCTATATAGAACTGCTAGTCTTCACCCTGGAGCTGCAAGCCTTTCATATATAAAACTTTCAGCTTCTGCAATCTCGGAGCTACGGGTTCTTCCTCTATAGAATCTTTCACTCTAAGACAGTAAAGCTCAGAGCCCTTCCTATATAAGACTCTTCGCTTTCAATCACAACAGGTTTTCCCTATATAACCTTGTGCGTCATGGGTGAATTTATTCGGCTGGGAGTTCTTCCTATATAGAACTGCTAGTCTTCACCCTGGAGCTGCAAGCCTTTCCTATATAAAACTTTCAGCTCCTAAAGCCTTGGAGCGGCGGATTCTTCCTATACAGAACCTCTCTCTGCAGGCGCCTGGAAACATAGGTCTTTCATATATAGAACCTTCATCTTCACATTTGGGATTCACGCCACGATGGCTACCGATGTCTCTTTGAACCTACAGATACCTGTCTAAGATAAAACAAAATGCTATGAGAAATGAATTGACATGCTCCTAATCCTAGTGATGTATAACTATTCATGATGCATGAGTGTCAATATCTTGGTGGGCCAGCTTTAGTCCTCAGTCGATCTCGACTTCACATTGTTCACTTTTCCCCTTTTAGGCGGTGATACCCCATTTCATTGTCGGGTTCAACCATTCCAACCTTTCTTTTTTTTGAATTTCCGACTTGGGTTCTAAAGTGCCCTTTTGGGTTTTCGCTTTAGAGGCTTTTTTTAGGGGGTGCCCTTCCGGGTTTTCACCTAGGAGATCTCTCTTGTTATCTCGCATGCTTTCTTTTGAATAAGCAGGGCGTGCGCCATTGGTCACCCTATCCTGTTGCTTGAAGCCTTCCGCCTTCCCTATTAACAGCCGTTATGTAGGGAGTTAGAGGGCAAAGTTAACATCGTTTTCTAATCACCTGCATCTTTAAGGTTAGATCATAGTAATGCTCAGAAATCTCTTGTTTACCATAAGCCTATGTTAGCTTATTTGCCTGAAATTAACAAGAAGGCAAGGAATGGATGCTCAAAAACACGATTTTATTACGATTAAGGGTTTGGGATATTTTAAAAGAGTTATGACACACATGAGAAAGAAGAAAAGCTAAATATGAAATACAAGATCCCTCATTATCTTCGGTATGAATGATACATGATCCTATCAACCGGCGTAGAATCTTTTGCCTGAAGCTCCCTCTTCACAGGGTTCATGGGGATGTCCCTTCTCTTCAGATATCCAACCTTTCAATTTATCCGAGCCACCCTTTACATGTTTTCAACTCGGGTCCTCCCTTTGCTTCAAGACGCCCAATTTCAGGTTTTCGCCCTGAGCTCTCCATTTTTGTTCTTTTCTTCTTTTTCTTTTTTTTCTCTTTCTCTTTTTTTTCAAACATAGTATTTCCTAACAGCATCAGAATTTACAGGGCTTTTCAGCTCGTCTCCATCCATTTCAGTTAAGATTAGGGCTCTTCTTGAGAAGGCCTTTTTTACCACGTACGGCCCTTCCCAGTTGGGCATCCATTTTCCTCAAGAATCTTTCTGAATCGGGAGGATTTTCTTGAGCACCAAATCCCCCTCTCTGAATTCTCTTGGGCGCACCTTTTTGTTGTATGCCCGCATCATCCGCTTTTGGTACATCTGACCATGACAAATGGCCTTTAGTCTCTTTTCATCAATGAGATTTAGCTGGTCGAGTCTGGCTTGCACCCATTCGGATTCTTCCAATTTTACTTCATTTAAGACCCGGAGAGACGGGATCTCTACCTCAATGGGGAGTACTGATTCGGTACCATACATCAAGGAGTAGAGTGTTGCCCTTGTTGATGTGCGAACAGACGTCCTATAGGCAAAAAGGGCAAATGGCAACTTCTCATGCCAATCCCTGTAGGTATCCGTCATCTTTGCTATGATCTTCTTTATGTTCTTGTTTGCTGCTTCCACTGCCTCATTCATTTTAGGACGATAGATTGTGGAATTATGGTGTGTTATCTTGAATTGATTGCACACGTCCGTCATCATTTTGTTATTCAGATTGGAAGCGTTGTCGGTGATGACCCTTTCTGGCAAACCCTATCGAAAAATAATCTTCTTCTTTAGGAACTTACATACTGTAGTCATTGTGATGTTGGCGTAAGATGCTGCCTCTACCCATTTAGTGAAATAGTCTATGGCGACCAAAATGAAATGGTGTCTATTGGAAGCCTTCGGAAGAATCTGCCCGATGACGTCCATACCCCACGCCGCAAAAGGCCACGGAGAATTCATGGTGTGTAAAGGCGATGGGGGAGCGTGAATCTTGTCAGCATAAATTTGGCATTTGTGGCATTTCCTAGCGTAATCGATACAATCTCCCTCCATGGTCAACCAGAAATAGCCATATCTCATGATTTTTCGGGCTATAGACAGCCCGTTGGCGTGCGTTCCACATAGCCCATCGTGTACCTCGGCTAAAATCTCCTTCGCCTCCCAGGCATCCACACATCTCAGCAATGTCTGATCATGACTTCTCTTATATAGGATCTCCCCATCTAGGACATATCATGTTGCCATTTTTCTGAGTGTTTTTCTGTCATTGTCATTTGCCCCTTCGGGAAACTTTCGAAGCTTGACATATTGCAAGATGTCATAGTACCATGGGTTTCCATCAATCTCTTCCTGCACATTACAACAATGAGTAAGCCTTTCAAACGTCTGCGTCTTAATGGGCTTCATTTTTGCCCCAGTGTTTGTTTTAAACATGGATGCCAGGGTCGCCAAGGCGTCTGCCATCTGATTTTCTTCTCAGGGAAGGTAATTGAAGCTGACCCTTTCAAACTCCTTGGTGAGCTCTTGAATCAATTCATAATATTTGACCAACTTTGGGTCCCTGGTTTCCCATTCCCCACGTAACTGGTAAATTACTAGGGATGAATCTCCGAATACTCGAAGTTCCTTAATCTTTCTTTCAATAGCTGAATTTAGCCCCATAACGCAAGCTTCGTATTCAGCTATATTTTTGGTGCAGAAGAATTCTAATCTACTGGTGAAGGGATAATAAACATCCTCAGGAGAAATTAGAACAACTCCTATCCCATGGCCGAGGGCGTTAGAGGCTCCATCGAAGTAAAGCTTCCATGATTTATCCTCTGAAACCTCTTCCTCGGTTGTAATACACATCAAGTCTTCATCCGGGAAATTAAAGTTCAACGCCTCATAGTCGTCCGAAGCGCGACTAGCTAGGAAATCTGCCACGGCACTCCTCTTTACGGCTTTCTGGCTCACGTATACAATATCAAATTCGGATAAGAGCATCTGCCAGCGGGCCATCCTTCCCGTTAGTGCTGGCACTTCCATTAAGAACTTCAATGGGTCTAGCTTGGATATCAACCAAGTAGTATGGTACAACATATACTGACTAAGCCGCTTGGTAGGCCAAACTAGAGCACAACACAGCTTCTGAACCGGCGGATACCGCATTTCGCAATCATTGAACTTCCTGTTTAGGTAATAGATGGCTTGCTCCCTTTTCCCTGACTCATCGTGTTGCCCCAATACGCATCCCATTGAATTCTCAAAGACTATCACGTAGAGGATTAATGGTCGATCAGGTACTGGCGCGACTAAAATCGGAGCATTTGTCAGGTACCTTTTGATCTTTTCTAGGGCCCCTTGACATTCCTCATCCCACACACCAGGATTATTCTTTCTAAGAAGTCTGAAGACCGGGTCACATCGGTCGGTTAACTGGGAAATGAACCGAGAGATACAATTCAACCTCCCCAGAAAACCGCGAACTTCCTTCTGAGTGTGGGGTTGTGAGAGATCCTGGATGGCTTTTACTTTATATGGATTGATCTCAATCCTTCTTCTGCTTACCACGAACCCTAGGATTTTTCCAGAAGTAACGGCGAAGGTACACTTGGCAGGATTAAGCCTCAGCTGGTATTTCCGTAGTATTTGGAATAGTTTTCTCAAGTTCTGTAGGTGCTCCTCCTCTGTTCGGGACTTGGCAATCATGTCGTCCACGTATACTTCTATTTCTTTGTGCATCATGTCATGGAAAAGAGTCACCATTGCTCTTTGGTAAATTGCCTGTTGCGCGTAATAAGTGCTACGCAAATGTGCAAGTATACACGTCGCAAGTTATAGTATAAAAGATATCGTCTCCACAGGGATTGGTGCCACTTCAAGAATCTAGTCTCTTGCACTGTAAAAAGTAAAAACACAAGTAAAGGATTATAGAAGTTTTAACTAATAACTAATCTAGAAAGCAATTAAGTAAAAGAAAAGATGAATTCAATTGAGAGAGATAGGCTAGGTTATCGTGAGTTGAGGTGTGATAGCCGATTGGATTGTCTTGGTAAAAGAGTGCACGGGCAACTCAGTTGCCGTGGCAACTTGCACGACGGGGTTACCGTAGCAACTAATTGATGGTTGCTTGGGCGACTAGTTGGGCAACTACTTGGGCGACTGGGCAGCAACTTCAAGGTTCGGCGGAGCGTTCTTCAATGGTTTCTTCTTATCCCTAAGTCGAAACTCTAGCTATTTGTGCATGCCTTGATAATACATCCCTGCGTGAATCAAGGGTGAACAACAACCAATCTTGCGCTCCTCTTAGCCGTTGAAATCCTTAACTTATTCCTAAGCCGGATTAATCTTCACCATCATTGGATTGAATAAAGATCATATTCATTCGTTTCTTGAATCTAACTCTCCCGATATTAGATAAATGGATGAAATCACGAGATCCTCTCCCAATTCACTCGCAAACAATAATAAGAATCAAGAATGAATAAACCTTGAAATAGAAAAGTGCAAACTCTTATTACCTAAACAAAAACCAATAGTTTCTCACAATCTCAAAACACAATAACCATAGCCAAGTAAATTTAGTTCATGACTAGGTTCCAAAGAAACACAAGACAATTAATCCCTAGCATGAACCCAATCGAACAAAGATGAAGGAAGAGGCTTGTCGAAATCCTCCTTGCCCTAGATGCTTGCCGAAAATTCCCCTTGCTTCCTCTCTTGGAGTTGTTGAAATTCCCTCTTGCTCTCTCCCTTGAATTGTCGAAATCTCCTTGATATTTATAGGGCTAGACCAAAGTCCTTCTTTGAGGAGGAGTTTGAGTTGGAATTAAATTATCTTTAAAGAATATAATTCTTTATTATAATTTTATTCCTATTAGAACTTCTCCTATCCTCTTGGAATTTAATTCTTCTTTAATCTCTGCATGGCAATCAAATTCCTTTGGGCTTGGACCTTGCTCCATGTCATCTTGGGCTTGTAAAATCATGAATTTCGATATCCATATTGCTTTTGGTCTTTGTCGACAAATGCCATGGCAACTAGCTCGGCATATCCTTCATGCATTGCCCTGGCAACTAGCTCGGCATTGCTTTGGCAAGTGATCCTGCACATACACACACAAAAACACACCAAAGCAGCATCTATTTCCACAAAAATCACCAAGTTATGTAATCAAGCTCAACGATTGAAGGAAACATGGATTAATGCATGAATGGCTAATCTATGCAACTAATATGAGCCTAAGTCTAACAATAATATGAGTAAAAAGGGTCAGAAAAATAGTACTTTTGAACACTTATCACACCCCAAACTCGAACTATTGCTTGTCCTCAAGCAATGCAAACTCATAATTACCGCCAAGACTTCAAATTTTCACAAACTTAGCTTTGAACTTGATTTCAATTCTCGAACCGGGCACAAAGTATGATTGGCTTTTTATTTTTCGGAAAAGCGAGGAGTTACTCGGAATCAAACTATAATGCTTGTGCGTGTGTGCGGAGAGTTGTGTGAGTTGATTTTTCGGATTCTATGCAAACAATAGGTTTTCAAATTACTTCTTTGGGTTCTTTTTAACATGTTTTAACTAGAGCCAATTTTGGGCACCTCTAGTGTTTTATTTTTAGTTTTCTTAAGTTAATTTAATCGACTAGAGCCGGTTTTGGGCACCTCTAGTTAAAAAAATTTTAACGCCTCCTAGAGCCAGTTTGGGCACCTCTAGTGATCAATTTTTAGCACATGCTAGAGCCAATTTCGGGCACCTCTAGCATTCATCCAATTTTTATTCTAATACCCCAATTAGTTAATTATCAACCTAAGTTTACTAGAACTCCTTAAATCAATCAAACCACAACAGTGTTTCATCAAATTTAGCATCATAGTAAAATTCTAAGTTTTTCATGGTTATCCTAGAATAAAAATTCTATCAATTAAGTGCATTGGTAAAGTCATCATTGAATATTCATCAAATCTAAGCAATTCTTGTTCCAATTAAAGGCATGGCAAGCAATTTATGTATCCTAAATGTAATGCTTAAGATTAATGTAACTAAACATGGTAATTACTAATAACAATCCCCCCCAAACTCGAGTGAGGCATTGTCCTCAATGCATGCATAAAAATAACGCAAAATAAAAATAAAAATAAAATGCATACGAGGACTTACTCCGAGAGTTCGTCATCGTAGATGATTAGTTTCCTTCTAGTTGGCGTCTTGATTTTCTTGCTTGAATGCAATGGTTGTTTTCTTGTTGCCGGGATGTCTTCAGCTTTGGTTGCCGTGGCATCTTCAGGGTTGGTTGCCGTGGCATCAGCTTGTGCATGCATGAAGTAAGTTGCCGCGGCAAGGATCTTCTTCATTGGTTGTCGGGGCAAGGATCTTGGCAGTAAATTTCCTTAGCATAGTAGTTGTGAGTCTTGTTGTGAAAAAGAAAATAAAGAAAACCTGAAAACTAAAGATAATGAAGAAAAAAATAAAATATCTCCTAAAAATAAAAATAAAAATAAAAATAAAAGGAAATCTGAGAGAGAGGAGAGCATGCTCATGCATCTCCTAAGTTGACCACTTCCTTGTTACGCGTTCCACATGGGCACCATTGTAGTGCTTCAATCTTTGTCCATTAACTTTGAATTCATGGTTGTCGAGATGGACTTGATTATCACAAAGCACCATGGGAGAATGGTTTGACGACTTCAAATGGTCCCGACCATCTTGATTTCAGCTTTCCCGGGAAAAGTTTTAGCCGAGAATTGAATAGGAGAACTAGTTGCCCTGGCGTGAATTGCCGTGGCAATAGTTTCTTGTCGTGCCATCGCTTTGTTTTCTCCTTGTAGATTCGTGCATTGTTATAGGCGAGTGCACGAAATTCTTCTATCTCATTGAGATCCATCAAGCGCTTTTGTCCGGCACTTTCCCAATCCATATTCACGGTCTTGATTGCCCAAAGACGCCTTGTGCTCGATTTCCACCGGTAGATGACATGTTTTACCATAGACAAGCCGGAAGGGGGACATACCTAATGGTGTTTTGAATGCAGTGCGATATGCCCAAAGTGCGTCATCTAGTCTTAATGACCAATCCTTCCTTGAGGGATTTACAACTTTCTCGAGTATTCCCTTCAACTCCCGGTTGGAAATTTCTGCTTGCCCATTGGTTTGTGGGTGATATGCCGTGGCGATCTTGTGTGATATGCCGAAGCGTTGCAACATCTTGGCAATTAGTCTGTTGTCAAAATGCTTGCCCCCGTCGCTGATAATTGCTCTCGGCATCCCAAACCGTAAATATGTTTTTTCTCGCAGAATCGTTGCACGGTCTTGGAATCGCGTTGGGAACCGCAGCTGCCTCTACCCATTTAGACACATAGTCGACGGCGAGTAAGATGTAGAGGTTGCCGAATGAAGATGGGAAAGGTCCCATAAAATCGATCCCCATACATCGAAACAGTTCCACCTCGATGATGTTCGGAGTGGCATCTCATGTCGTCTAGAGATATTGCCCGCCCTCCGCAACGATCACATTGCTTGTAAAAGTCTTGGGCATCTTTGTACAATGTTGGCCAATACAAACCGGATTGCAAGACTTTGGCCGCATGTACGAGTTCCTCCAAAATGTCCTCCATTGGGTGAAGAATGGCATTGCGAGTACATTTTGTTGCTCTTCTTGAGTGGACACATCGGCGTATAACCCGATCTCGCACATTGTTTAAACAAAAGAGGCTCGTCCCAAAAGTAATGCTTAGCATCATGGCGGAACCGCTTCTTCCCTTGGTGAGTAATGCCATACGGAAAAATACCACAAACAAGGAAGTTAACTAAATCTGCGTGCTGGGTATTGCCGAGGCATGTCTTTGCCGTAGTGTCTCGCTCCCAAAATTGTCGAGGCGTGTGCTTCCATGGTTGCCGAGGCGTCATGGGCTGTCGAGGCGTCAAGGGTTGCCGAGGCGATTAGAATTTGTTCATCCGGGAATGCATCGCATATCTCTAGATCCGCATCCTCTTTCCTATTGCGTTCCAAACGTGATAAGTGATCGCCACTTGATTTTTTGTTCCTTTCCGTCCTTAATTTCAATATCAAATTCTTGTAAAAGTAATATCCAACGAATCAAACGAGGTTTAGCATCCTTTTTAGCAAATAAGTATTTGATTGCCGAATGGTCCGTATGAACAATTACCTTTGTACCAATTAAATAGGATCGGAACTTGTCAAATGCGAAAACTACTGACTAGTAACTCTTTCTCCGTTGTTGTGTAATTCACTTGAGCATCGTTAAGAGTTTTACTAGCGTAGTATATCACATGGAAGGTCTTACTGTGCGTTGGCCTAGAACTGCTCCTACCGCGAAATCACTTGCATCACACATGAGCTCAAAAGGTAGCGTCAAACTGTGGAACAACAATGGGTGCCGAGGCAAGCTTTTTCTTTAGGGTTTCAAATGCTTGAGTGCAAGAATCATCAAAATCGAAGACTTTATCTTGTTCAAGCAGATTACACAAAGGTTTAGTGATTTTAGAAAAGTTATGAATGAACCTCCTGTAAAACCGCATGTCCGAGAAAACTTGAATTCCTTTAACCGAATTTGGTGGGGGTAATCTCTCGATCACGTCCACCTTGGCTTTGTCTACTTCAATTCCCTTGGATGAAATCTTATGGCCGAGCACTATTCCTTCATCTACCATAAAGTGGCATTTCTCCCAATTGAGGACTAAGTCCGTTTCTTCGCATCTTGCTAACACCCTCTCTAAATTGCCGAGACAGCCGTCGAAGTCATTACCAAAAACCGAAAAATCATCCATGAAGATCTCAAGGAAGTCTTCGACCATGTCTGAAAAGAGTGCCATCATGCATCTTTGGAAGGTTGCCGGGGCGTTACATAATCCGAACGGCATCCTTCGGAAGGCATAAGTACCGTATGGGCATGTAAAGGTTGTCTTTTCTTGATCTTCTGGTGCTATGGCAATCTGATTGTAACTTGAATAACCATCAAGAAAACAATAAAAGGGTTTACCTGCAAGACGGTCAAGCATTTGATCAATAAAGGGTAATGGGAAGTGATCTTTCCTAGTGGCTTTGTTTAGCTTTCGATAGTCCATACAAACCCTCCAACCGGTCACAGTCCTGGTTGGGATAAGTTCATTATTTTCATTGCTTACCACTGTTATACCTCCCTTTTTCGGCACACATTGTACCGGACTTACCCACGTACTATCGGAGATAGGGTATATAATGCCAGCGTCAAGCCACTTGATGATTTCTTTCATTACAACCCCTTTCATGGCATGATTCAGTCTCCTCTGGGCCTCAATTGAAGGTTTGTGATCATCTTCCAACAAGATCTTGTGCATGCACACCGCTGGCTAATTCCCTTCAAGTCGGCAATTGTCCACCCTATTGCCTTTTTGTGTAGCTTCAACATGTTGATCAGCTTCTTTTTCTGCTCAGGCTGTAACTTAGAAGAAATAATTACAGGTAATGTATTATCGGTCCCTAAGTATACATATTTCATTGCTCGCAATTGTTTCAACTCAAGAATTGGTGGATTTTCGATAGAGGGTTTTTCGATCTTACCTTCCTTACCCGAGTAGTCGGTGGTTCAAAGTATGTACCGGGTCGATTGACTAGCCAATTTGCCTCTCGGGTTGTTCCTCATTGACCGCTCTTCATACTCCTCGTGTTCCTCTTGATCGGGCAATGTAGTTGCCGAGGCAACTAAATTCCTCATCGGTTAAACTATGCCGTGGCATGAA